>CABFWO010001400.1:163018-179206 GCA_902155825.1 Timema genevievae
GGTTGGGTGTACTGAGTGTGGTTTTTTTAATGGTTTTACATTCTCCCCCAAGCAAATGAGGATACATTTCTTCTAAAATATAATCTTGCTAATACTTTTTCTTAAAAACTAGCGTAATTAGTACATAAGCTCGTCCGACACCTTATCTCAGTCTGTAGCGTATCTCTCTACTGAACTAAGGGTCCCGGGTTCGATTCCCCACATGGCCAAGAAATGTATCATTGGTGAAATGTGAATTAACCCCTTTCACAGTAATGAATTAACGGCTGGGGACTGGGTTTTGTGCCTTTCCTAGTCTTAAGATTGATTATAAGGCATATGAAGCTAAAATAGGCCTAGCCAGCCGGTAGTGGAAAATAATATGGCTTGGATAAAAAACTGACCTAGGCCACAGGCTTGAAACAGTAATGGATGGTTTTTTAAAGTACATAAGCGTATAATTCAAACGGGTAGTAAGACGCGTGGCAAAAAAAAAGTTCAGGGAATATTTTAGGCTTAATGTTAACCAGTTCAATCATATATTACAATTTGTCGAAAATTGATATCGAGACAAACTCGTGTGATTGGATCAAGAAACCCATCAGCCCTGCCGATAAACTCGTGGAGGTCGGTCGGGGTTTGAACCTTGCCCGGGTGCATTAAGGGTGGTTTTTTCTTAACTCTCCCATCCTCCCTGCCCTCCCTCCAAGCAAATAAGAGTACATTTAATCTAAATCTTCCTTTCTCACCTCTACACCACTAGCATAAGTAAAATGGATAACCCGAACGGGTAGTTAAGCCCGCTGTACAAAAATATACATCTTTTTTTTTTTTTTCGCTGTGTCTTTTAAACACTTCTTTACATTGTCTCATGGATGCATGTTCTTGTACTTCGGATGTTTTAAATCATATACGTCTGAATGTTGGGATACTAACACAGCGCAATGTCCTGCGAGTGGACCATTAGCACCGCCTGTTTTAGTGGTTTAGACATTTTTAAAATACAAAGTACAAAATTCAATAACAAATACGCAATGTTGCTGCCACTCTAGCCGTAAGCACTGCTCACTAAACCATAGCTGCGACACAAGCCGCCATCCCCTCGTATCGTGGACCAATCCTAAACTGCGCAGGCGCGAAGACTGCGACTTCAGCCGCAGTCGCAGGTAACTGTCGCAGCTTGGACAACGCACCCTTAGATGGGAAAAAACTTTTTTTTCCCAGTTTTTTATTTTTATCACCACATCCTACTACCTCTTAGAGTTGTACCAATTACATTATTGTGTTGGGGATTAGGAAGGTTTAATTTATAGGAAGTGTACCCACATTTGCGATAAAAGGAGAATGGAGAACCAGTTAGGGAAAACCCCCTTCAGTAGACCCGATCGGGATTCGAAACCCTATCTTTCCGTCATCAGCAGGCCAGTCTAACACGATAGTGACGCCTTAGACCGTTCGGCCACTGAAGCGGGTTGTTGAATCCTCGAGTATTTCTCTGAGACTCACCTTCCTAATCTTGTACCCTAAGATTAGTCAGGGTTTGAGGACCTGGAGGTCTAGGGGCAAGGTTTCAGACTTCTGTGTAAGGGGTTTGGGGCTCAAATCCTGGTCCCGGCACAGATTTATCTCATTACCAAACCCCTTCCTTCAACACTGGCAAAGTGTATGCTTTCACGCTTTGTGAATGTGTGGAATGCCAGGCCCCCAACGTGGTCCGGAACCAACGTTAAACTGTAGGTCCTCTTTGCTTTCCAATATCATCGTTCTCACGTATCATCTTGTCATCTGGGGATAGTGGAGCCCGCCTTAATGGTGTCCCCACCTCAGAAATGAATTCCTCCATGCGGCAGGAAAGCAGAGAAAGATCAAATGGCTAGATCTAGAGCATCCCCCCCCCATACCTCCTCCCTACAGATTGGCCAGCGTGACAGTGACTGAGGCAACTAGTAGAGGGAACTAAGAAGGAAAAGGACCATAATTTTTTATGGAAAGATTGAGAGAAAAAACCATTTAGGAAAACAACGTCAGAAAACCCATCCGGGATCCAAGCCTCGAACTTCCTGTCACCAGAAAACCAGACTGACGAACTTGAAATTTAGTCCACCTTCCAACAAAGGGAGAAGGGGGGTGGGCGTGATTATGAAAATGATTGATTGGACGATTGATCCAAGGCGTCACTTTCGCAATAGACTGGACTGCCAATGAGGAGGAGATCAGGGTTCGAACCCCGATTGAGTGTAGGACTAATGAGAAGGTTTTCTCCTAAATTGTTCCTGGGGATTTCTCTACCCAAATATGGGTATCAAAGTCCTACCTTTCTCATCCCTATTCCATTAGTGTGATTAATGCCCGAACTAGTATTATGACGAGGTAGGTAATGGGGGAGAGAGGGGGGAACGATCTTGTCTCAAAATTCGGACCTAAAACGAAATATTTCAATCTGAACTTAGTTGTGAAAAGAATAGTAAATGAAATTCTCCCACGGGATACACAATATCTAAGTTGCGTAACGTACTGTTTAGTTTAGTCCAAATTGAGCTTCTAGTGCGTGTTAACAACAATCTCATGAACGTAACAATTATCTAGTAAATGCTTACCCACATTTAGGACTGAACATGTAATTATAAATAGGTAACAAAGGTTGTGGTGACCCTGTAATTTTCACCACGTTTCATTTTGGTTGGCCATCCCGTATTTAGTTTATGTTGGTACTAGATCGGTTATCGATATTACTACTAGGTCATCATCTGACGTTATTTATATTTAAACATTACAAAATTAGGTCAAGGTTAGATGGTCTTTAGGTAACGCGAATTAAAATATGTATTTCCGCAGTTTTTATGACTTTTTTTTTCTCAAAAATAAATCAATGATCGATTCAGTATATACATCTTGTTTAATTTTCTACGCATAGAAATCTCAGACCGGCCTCTTGAACAAGAGGTCAGCACCACGGAAATTCAGATCCATTACTTCTAAATTCTTCATAGTTCATCCCTACCACGTTAGTTTAGTTTAAGTTTTAGTTTCAATTTAATTGTAAAACAAAATACATAAAGTTTTAAGGACAAAGAATAACACTAACACGAACAATAAAGTGCAAGAGATAATTATTTACAAAGCTGTATAGCTCAAAAGAGATGTGAGACCCAGTGATAAAAAAATATGTAAATTAATGTATCGATCTATCCCACAGTTGAAGCCATTTGCTGAAAACCAAACTTATGTCCTGGGCCAAATAAGTTTTCTCAAACGCTCAAATTCCTAGAGAACCTTTAAAACGCACTATATCTCGCTACTACAATTATTTAGTCACTTCCCCTGAAACACGTACTAAGGCCAAGTTGACAGGAAATGTAATGCCTAGCGCCAGAGGTGGTGATAGACATAGCTAGGCTGATCTCGGTGGATCGGCCAGGAAAACTTACGACAAACCCCACCGGTATATTGCAAGTTCAGAAACTTTCAAGGTCAAGGATATTGGTAGCAATGCTTTATTAAAATGGGGCCACAAATTAGGATAACTTTGTTGTGATGTGGGTCAAGATTGTGTTGACTTGATTAAACAAAGCCAATGAGGCCTTTAAAAAAATTGGAAATAATCATAGACGACAAGTTTGTTTTTTCAAGCATCGCTTTTTACTACTAATTCTTGCTACATCTGATTATGTACTATTATGCTAATGGGTTAGGGATGAAACGGGATACAATTTATATTTTGTCAATCCCCCCCGTCTTCATCCACTAAATGTGCGCCTAGAATTTGTCAGAATTTGATATAGCCGAGGGTAGGGGGAGGTGATTGTCAATAAATTTGTGAGTTCTTGATTGACGTTCAACTTGGTTTTTAATGGTTTTTATTAGTACTACCATGTATATTACAAACGTGATGTTGACAATGATATAAGGATGAAAGAACTTAAAGAATATTTGGAAACTTGTGACAAAACGAGGTGTTACTAGGAATAACCAATGGCATCTATGACTCCTAGATTGTCTCTACACGGTATCCAAACCCTGGAACCCTGTGCCCAAGTGGTAGCCCTCTTCTACAAATACTGAGGAACCAGCGTCCTATTCCACTTAGCCCCGGATTGGGCAGAGCGAACCTTAGACTGTGATGTTGTTTAGTCAGCCACGATGGCTGGATCCCCTATATTTTATCCTGCCCTCTGGTCTGGTTTCTGACTAATGAATGCTGACAATGTTTATGTGGTCAGCCCCTCTATTCTATTTGTTTACAGACTAATCACAACAACTTGCAACACTCGTTTTGTCATTCGCAATCCATATCACACAATATTATAAAACATGCTTTCCAAATTAAGCCGTGTGGTTACAATTTTTACATATCATCACATTATCCTCATAGTTTGTACAATACGAGTATATGATAAATAAGTTGACACCAACATTAATAAAACATGTTGCTTTACATTTTATCACACTATCTTCAAAGTTTTTACAATATGTGGTTACAAAAATTCAAAAAATAATGTAAAAAATATATATTTATGAATGGACTATGATACATAAAAAAACTGTACGGTGCACCATAAAAACTTTTTCCCGCTTTTATCTTAAAATATATATTTACTAAAATCTTGTAATATTTGTGAAACAAAATAATAGTTCTATGCATTGTTGTAGAAACATTACATCAAAGATCATAAATGAAATAATATACATTGTTACTTACTAACTTTATGGCATTAGGAAATAGGAAAACTGTTAGAGAAAAATTGAGAAAAGATAAATAATTTTGTCCACCAAAGAGCAAAAGAATCAAATTCATTTTCCAAGACCTAAATTAGAAATTATATATATTTGCTTATAGCTTGGATAATATTGGTTTTTAAAAATATATTTCAAATAAAAGATTTTTAATTTTAATGTTTATACATTTTTACAATCATAAGTTATTTCGTATTTCAAATAGTTGTGGAGAAAAGTGGTTACAATTTTTACATATCATCACATTATCCTCATAGTTTGTACAATACGAGTATATGATAAATAAGTTGACACCAACATTAATAAAACATGTTGCTTTACATTTTATCACACTATCTTCAAAGTTTTTACAATATGTGGTTACAAAAATTCAAAAAATAATGTAAAAAATATATATTTATGAATGGACTATGATACATAAAAAAACTGTACGGTGCACCATAAAAACTTTTTCCCGCTTTTATCTTAAAATATATATTTACTAAAATCTTGTAATATTTGTGAAACAAAATAATAGTTCTATGCATTGTTGTAGAAACATTACATCAAAGATCATAAATGAAATAATATACATTGTTACTTACTAACTTTATGGCATTAGGAAATAGGAAAACTGTTAGAGAAAAATTGAGAAAAGATAAATAATTTTGTCCACCAAAGAGCAAAAGAATCAAATTCATTTTCCAAGACCTAAATTAGAAATTATATATATTTGCTTATAGCTTGGATAATATTGGTTTTTAAAAATATATTTCAAATAAAAGATTTTTAATTTTAATGTTTATACATTTTTACAATCATAAGTTATTTCGTATTTCAAATAGTTGTGGAGAAAATATGTAAATAGGAAAATTTCGCAAAATGAGTACCCATAAATGAAAGCATGAGAATTTCCATCTTGTTTATAATGATAAACAGTGTCAAGGTATAAAATTAAATTAAAGTATTTATAGAGAATTTAGATAAAATGGATGTTTTTCTCTTTTTATCCTTCTGTAACCTACTCCTTAATTTAGGGTTTGATATCTAATTCCAAAAATCCCTCGGGGAGACCATTTTAAAACCCTTGATATCAAATTTTAGCCCAATCGGTAAAATAGTTTCGGCTCCAGCCCGAGGTACAAACAGACATACGACATCGTGAAAAGAGCTTTTTTAGTTTCAGGGGGTTATGAAACTTCTATAAAAATCTCAATTTCGATTATTTTACGATCACAATAATTTATCTCCAAGGTGTCTAAAGAAAGTATTGACACAATACCATAGGGTGATTACAACAGGCTAGATAAATTTACTTTATTTTAAGTGTAAGCAGTCTCAAAGCACTATTTTACAAATTTAACTAACACAATAAAGTTTTTGTGTAGAATAGCATAACTTAGCAGACTAAATATTAACTAAACGAATCAATTTGAAAATAATTTATCGGAAGCTTTGTGTAGGCCGTCAGACTATGTAAAAATTTCAAGATTAAATTAATATTAGTTATTGTTAGGCGCTTCGGTGGTTGAACGATATAAGGGGTCACTCTTGCAATAGATTAATGTCGATGACGGGGAGTTCGGGGTTTGAATTACAGTCAGGTGTTCTAAGGGCTTTTCTCCTTAAATGTTTTAGACTCTCCCTATACACAAATTTGGGTGCACTCTCTCTAATTAAACCATTATAATCCTTAACCAATAGGAGTATAGCCCCTCAACTAGTAAGAAGCAGTGGGGGGCGGTAGGGCAATGATTATTTTTAAATCATTAGACAATGTATCTCAAAGCTGGTCGGTGTCTATTGATGTATGTAAATTAACAATATATATATTTATTAATAATCCTTTAATATCAAGGAGCGTGGGACGATAATCAATATAAGACTTTAAATTGAACCATTTCAAACTAAATGTATGCAAACATATACTTTAAATAATTATTATTACTTTGTATTTGCTAGTCTCTTCTATTTTACTTTTTGATCATTAATTTATATTCTTATGTTTAATTATAATTGTTTATCAACAATTTTGTGTTTATAAATTCATTGCCTTTTAATTTACATCTCACTTTAATTAAATATTGTAAATAATGTTTCTAACATGCCTCAATGATACGCTTTCATTAACTAAAGTGTACCAATGAGGTAAATATTTTATATTATAATTCATCATATACATAATTCTAATGATTTTGAAAATACTAAATTCAATATTCTCAATTTCCAACCAATAGTCAAGCTTTACAAATCATTTTATCTCGTTCATCATTTAAAAATTTCTTATTGACATTGTATTTTAAATCAACTTTTATTCTACATTTTATATCTCAACTAGCGAACCCGACTGACGTTGTCCTGCCCGAACGTTGACTTCTCGTTTGGGTGGCATAATTGATTTCGATAATAAAACAAATACTATGTGATCATCACAATTACAAATTCTCAATGAACTCCAATTAGTGAGTTACACAAATATTACAAATTCAGTGTTTGTCAAGACAACATACAGAATAAAACATCTTTTCATTTTTGGCTATTTGCCCACAACTCCACAAATATCAGCTGTATCGAAAAACCAACATAACTATGAATTATTCTCAGAAGTTCAGTTATTCATGAACTTTCCAGAAGGTTTTAACGGTCAATTATTGAAGAACTTATGATTTTTAACGGTCAATTATTAATATTATATTCATTATTATAAATATTGGGGGTGGGGAGGGTGAAATTTTGATGTTACATGTTCTGATATGCCAATAACTTTTTAAAAAATCCCCCCCAAAAAAAATTCCCTAAAAAAATTTAAAAAACTAGAACCCGATTGCAGCGCCACCTATCGGGTCCAAATGTAAATCTAAACCATCCACGGACATATTCAAACACACACAAAAAATTTCATCAAATTCGGTTTAGCCGTTTAGGAGGAGTTCAGTGACATACACACGTACAGAAGAATTATATATATTAAGATTAGGAAAATATTGTCAAACATCGAAACTTATTAACTTACTTTTTCGTTAGAATGTTGTCAAATTCTTTTTTTATAATTGTCAATGAACTTTTTACTATTCAATCCATATTATTTACATAAAAACAATATTAATATATTCATTTTTAAAGTCTTACTATTCCTTAATGAAAGCACAGTTTAGTGCATCTATTCTGGATATAATATACTTATCCTAAACAAACTATACATAAAATTATAAGTGACACATAACCAGAAACCCTATCATCAATTCATTCCGATGATTAATTGAATGCAAACAGCGCCAATTTATTAGTGGTAAGCTTTTATCATAACCTGGAATTGATCACGGGACCTTAAAATTAGTAAACACGCGCCCTCCCTACCTACTGATCCAAGATGTTGGGATAATTTTCTTAGCAAAGGTTCATCTATTTACAAGCTGAAGTGTACAGTACCTACAATGTGAAAACTATTTCAGATATTATCATATTTATCAATGAATAATAATCAATCATTGTATAGATCCATAAAGCATTTTGGTATTTTAATACGATATGTGATGCTATAATAACATATAAAAGTAAGCTGTCACATTATACATAGGCATATATATGTTGTTACATTATATTAGTTACATATTCATATAATTAGTGTTTAAACAAACAAGCTTACAATCAGCATTGTTGATATTGTTATACATGTATCACCAAATATTACATAAAATATTACATAGACCTACATAAATTTAAATTTGACAACATCTGTGGTCTAGTAGTCAAAGTTATTGGCTACAAATCTAAAGGCCCTGGGCTCGATCCCCAGCGCTTCCTTATTTATCTGTGAAGCAGTGGATCTGGAAAGGGCTCAACAAAGCCACGTGACTACAAATGAGGGGATATTTAAATGAAAAGGTAGCGGTTCCAGCTTAGAAATTGAGATTAGATGACGGAGGGTTTGTTGTGCTGACCTTATAACACTCTCTATCTGTGGACGTTCCAACAGATGACGGCTGCTCGGTTTGTATGGCTATTATTGTGGGCTGGTGCCAAGGAAATTTAAACTTCTATCAATCCTCTAGTAAATATTCAACTGAGAGACAAAACATTTTTACATGTATATCATTGGATAAAAATAAGATAGGGGGACAAACGGGCATGTGTGTGGACGTCTAATTTTACAGACACATTTTACAGAACGTTAAATTATTCTTTTATAACTATTAAACATTCAACATCTAACAGTTCCATTATTTTAATCAGCTTCAGAAGAAAAAATATCAAAATTTCAAAATAATAGTTAACTACAAAACTCTAAACGTCTTTTTGTGGGTTATATTAAGTTTACAGTATTCTCGTGCTATGTTAGAACCAAACTTTACACTTTCAACCGGGATTTAAAGCTTATACTCTTTTAAATATAATGTTCAGTGCTCTTATCGAGACAGATTCGAATGTGAAAGTGTAATTTGTGGGCTTTATTCACACTAAAGGACTAGATATATAGGAGGTAAAAGTTTTAAGAAGTTTAAAAGCATTTGCGTGGAGTGAGAAAGAGAAATTATTCATGGAGAATCAATCTCAATAAACTTCAAAAAGATTCTAACCGTGATATTCCCATCACCAAAATGTTACAGTAGTGGCTCCTTGTACTATGCCACTACCAACCAATAGGGGTAGAACTTTAATTTATTTGCATAAGAACAACCAAATTAGCCATCACCATTCCTAAAGCCGAACATACATTGGCGCGATTAAGGGTGAAAACCCCACCGACGGTGAATTGAACCTTCCTAATGATGACCTGCTGCAGGAACAACTGTACCTCTATCTTGGTGGACTGGTCTGAGTTCTTGAGGAAGGTCATCTTTTGCACGATCACACCGGTGACCCTCGCCTCAGAACTCAAGGAATCCCAACTTAAAGTCAGGAAAACTACTTTCAGGACAATAATAATCATTTCATAAGCAAAGGCAAATGTTTCTTCACTTCTTCCTACTGTGGTTAAAAATGCCACGATCACAGTCATCCCATGCATCAATTCAATGTAATCGGCAAACAAGTTCAGTAAAAGGAGGGAGCCGAACATTCCGTTTACTTCTTGAATAGCGTCACATAGAGCACTGTGAGTCTCGCGGAGGGCATTTAACTTTCCGATGAAAGAGGAACTACTGAGAGAAACTGCAGATTGATTGGCAGGAACAATCATATCCTTTGAAGAGTCTGAGGATAAATGTATGATCTTTGTTGGTGGGTTTGGGCATCCAGTTAATACCTGCTTGTCAAGTGGGTCAGACAATTTGGATAAACA
This sequence comes from Timema genevievae, assembly GCA_902155825.1. Taxonomy (NCBI): domain Eukaryota; kingdom Metazoa; phylum Arthropoda; class Insecta; order Phasmatodea; family Timematidae; genus Timema; species Timema genevievae. The sequence continues at coordinate 172,992 of CABFWO010001400.1, forward strand.
TCCATTCAAATGAAACAACCTCTGTCTGAATAAGAGAGCCAAATTTCCAACAAGGACCATGAACATTAGAGTAACCCCTCGGACGATGTGTTTTGCAGATATGACGTAACAAATGTCAGTCAAATTGTGATTAAACACTAGAGTGTCGATTAGAGTATGTGTAATGAGTACCACACAAGTTCCAACTATTTCCCAAAACAGAAACGTATTTGTAGAACGGTAAACAGAAATTCTATCATCGATCATAATGAGATCTAGACTCTTTAGGGTATCCAAGACCTTTCCAAGCCTCGCCCAAAGACAAACGGGAAACAGAGTTGCCAAAAGAACGGCGACAATAATATTAGTAATTATATAAAAGATGTATATGTAAAACATATGTCCATATACTTGGATCAAAGTTAACAGCTTCACAACATGAATCAAGCCACAAAAATTATAATCATCACCGCCAATGCAATGTTGTAAATCCATCCTCTCACTGACACCTGATAAGTCAACCGGCTGACATGTTGCTCGCTAATACTGACGCCAAAATCGCCTGACACACGTTGTCTCCTGTTGGCCCATTTGCCATCGGTGGGTTCTAAATATTTAACGAATTTTACCGGAGCCAATCCGAAGATCCTGCACACGTAGATAAAAGAACTAACTGCAGAGTGAAGATCTAGGGACATCTTTTCCGTTTTTAGCAAATTAATTTTATTTTTTACTTCGTAAACAATTGTCTTTAAATTAAAAACCGAAAAAATGGAGAACCACTTTATCTTGAGTGTTAAAATGTCTACATTTATTGCTAAGTGCTATCACGCCGCTAAGACAACGGTTCCATAACGGTTATATCAAGTAAACTACAAACTACTTTGACCATGTTAATCATTTGATTGTTCGTCTGGGACTGAAGTTACCCTGGCAAAGAATACATAATATTGACCTATTCAATCCAAATTTATAATTTTATTTTGTATAAACAAATCAAAATTCTCGTTTAAATGCAAATCATCCGATGTTATTCTGTTCTGCTGGATTTCATTAAATAAAAAGCAAATAAACCTCTATTTACAGGGTAGTTACTTTGTTTGATGCAGTAATGGGGCTAGAAACAATTTAGTGTGATTATATTTTTTATAACATCTGTTCAAAACGTTCCTTTTATTAAATCCATTTTATAATCATTTGTATGAGAGCAGTCTTCAGACTCATCGTATATTGACGTTCATCAGATTGTTCTACAAGTCATTATATAGTTCAAATATTCATCATAGCTAACTTCTGAAATATCTTTTAAATGTAAAATAAAATAAGACAAACATGCAAACCTTATGTCAGTGTTAGCTAATAAATATTTCAGTGGCGTGGCTTGGAGTGTTTCCAGGGTAGTTAGAGCTTGTTAAAACTGTACTTGTGATAAGTTTTCTCTCTCGGTCCTCATTTGAACAAATGTTCCTAAGTTCTCACTAAAATATTACAGCAGAGGCTACTTGGACTATGCGACTACCAACCAATAGGGGTAGAATTTTATTTTATTTGCATAAGAACAACCAAATTAGCCAACACCATTCCTAAAGCCGAACATACATTGGCGCGATTAAGGGTGAAAACCCCGCCAGCGATAAATCGAACCTTCCTAATTATGACCTGCTGCAGGAACAACTGTACCTCCGTCTTGGTGGACTGGTCCAAGTTTTTGAGGAAGGTCATCTTTTGCACGATCACGCCGGTGACCCTTGCCTCAGAACTCACTGAATCCCAACTAAAAGTCAGGAAAACTACTTTCAGGACAATGATGATCATCGTATGGACAAGGATAAATATTTCTTTATTTTTTCCTCCCGTGGTTAAAAATGTCACGATCGTACTCATCCCATGCATCATTTCGATGAATTCGGCAAACAAGTTCAGTAAAAGGAGGGAGCCGAACATTTCGTTGACTTCTTGAATAGCATCACATAGAGCACTGTGAGTCTCGCGGAGGGCATTTAACCTTCGGCTGAAAGAGGAACTACCCAGGTAAACTGTAGATGGAATGGCTGGAACAATCATGTCCCTTGAAGGGGCTGAGGATAAATTTATGATCTTTGTTGGTGGGTTTGGGCATCCAGTTACTACCTGCTTGTCACGTGGGTCAGTCAATTTGGATAAACATCCATTCAAATGAAACAAACCTCTGTCTGAATAAGAGAGCCAAATTTCCAACAAGGACAATGAACATTAGAGTAACCCCTCGGACGATGTGTTTTGCAGATATGAAGTAACAAATATCAGTCAAATATTGATTAAACACTAGAGTGTCGATTAGAGTATGTGTAATGAATACCACACAAATTCCAACTATTTCCCAAAACAGAAACGTATTTGTAGAACGATAAACAGAAATTCTATCATCGATCATAATGAGATCTAGTCTTTTTAGGGTATCCAAGACTTTTCCAAGCTTAGCCCATAGATAACTGGGAAACAGAATTGTCAAAAGAACGGCGACAATAATATTAATAACTATACCAAATATGTATGTGTAAAATATTTTTCCAAATAATTGGATCCAAGCTAACAGCTTCACAACATGAATCGAGCCACAAATTATAATCATCACCGCCAATACAATGTTATAAATCCATCCTGTCGCTGACACCTGATACATCATCTGGCTGACTTGTTTCTCGCTGATACTGACATCAAAATCTGTTGACACACGTGGTCTCCTGTTGGCCCATTTTCCATCGGTGGGTTCTAAATATTTAACTAATTTTACCGGAGCCAATCCGAAGATCCTGCACACCCAGATAAAAGAACTAATCGCAGAGTGAAGATCAATCGACATCTTTTCCATGCTATCCAACTTACTCAATGTTCCTCCTGTTGGTAAGCTATTTATTATAAAATTCAAATCAAAAAAAGGTAGAGATCAAATTTATGTTGTTTGTTTGAAATGTCTTCAATTGCTACCAGTTTTCACAACACTAAAAACAAAGGTTTCAAAACGGTTACAGCAAGTAAACTACAATTTACATTGACTACATTAGTAATTTCGTTGGTCAACTAAAAATGTTGGTACCTTGACAACGAATACATAATATTGACCTGAACAATCAAAACCGAAGTTCTTGTTGATTTTCAAATCACCTGATGTTGTTCGATTTGACTGGATTGTATTTGCTAGCAATCAAATAAACGTGTGTTCAAACGATTATACTCCTTGTCAAGGTAGTTATTATATTTGACACAATAATGGAATTAGATCCATTTTAGGGAAATCATATATTTTTATAACCTCTTCCCTAAATGTTCATTTTAACAAATCTATTATCTACTAAATGTTAAGGCACACCCATTATCGATATTTATCATAATGTTTTCCAATTAATCGTATTTTTAAAATATTAATCAGATGTCGCTTCTAGAATGTCTTGTTTGTATTACATAGAAGACAAACATGGTGGCTTTTTTGTCAATATTATCTCATCTAATATTCTAGTGTCTTGCTGTGTCCTGTAGTGTTGCCAGGGTAAGCAATGCTTGTTGAAGCTGTATATTTGAATTTTTGTCACCCACCTACTTTGTCCACATTTGACCAATCGTACAGTACATAGTTTCTGAACTACATTCCTCACATGGGAATGTATTTTTTGTTGAGACCTGTCCAATGAGTGTTCTACTGAGTGATGAGAACATCTCAAAGATACAGTTTAAACTATATCTGCTTAACCTGGAAACATTCCATGACACGTCACTGTAATTTTTTTTTCAATTCTATAGCCCGGAAATTCCTTGATTCCAATAGTATTTACGAAACAAGAAATTTTAAAAATATATTAAGAAAATATCTCGAATCCAAATATGAAGATTTTTATTCTAAATCATAGTTGTATATATATGGTAAAAATCTCTATATATATTATATATATATGTAATTTTAGCTAAAAAATTATTGTTTCCGTATCCCGGGTGGTCATGGGGCCTACTGAGCTCTTTTTATTAAATGATTCATCGCAAACCCTATATATATATAGGTACAATGTTCATGAACTATTAACTCCCTTTATCTTACCCTATTATTGTTTATATATATATCCTATTATTGTGTATATATATATATTATACACAGGCCCGGATTTACACTTTTATAAGCCCTAGGTCATGGCCATAGTTCATGGCTGCGGCCCTCTCCCCCCAAATATATATATATATACATTATTTATATATATACATTATTTATATATATAAATATTAAAATTATTTAAAATCTTCCAAAAGCTATCATGTCTCAACACATTTTATGTTAAATATTTCTTTTCTTTATCTTGTAAGATTTTATTTTTGATATTTTGGGCGAGTCGTAAACGATGGTGCATGTAAGAGAATTAAATTCAAATTTTGGCTCTCTCTCTCTATTTTCATTTTCAATGTTTGTTTTATGTTTGGGCTTCAGTACCAGAACGGGCTAAGCCCTACCTAAGATATACAGATATAATGCCAGGGATAGGAACTGGAATATAAGGCACTACATCAGCGCTCAAGAAATAAATAAAACACAAATTAAAAGCATCTATAAAAAAAATAAAAGAACGATGATGAACGCAGCTCTGAAAAGAAACCTGTATAGACAAACTTGTAGCTAGGGATGTGAAAAAAGTATCGATACTTTACTAATATCGATATTATCCTTTCAATACTAGCACGATATCGATACTTTTCTTCCGATACTTTTAATGAATACAGTATCGATACATTTCTTTCGAAACCACATCCCTAATTGAAGCCAGCCCGACTACAACCAAATTTTCATAGGAAGCTAGAAAAGTTACTAAATCTACTTTCATGTATTAATACGTCAAGTCATGGGATTTGAAGCTGTCTCTTTTTATAGTTTTTTAAATTAGGCCCTATTAATAAATAACACTAATAATATAGTGAAATGTTACTAATGTTGACCAAATAAAAAGTTTGAAAAGGTTATTCCTATGAAAATTGAACTGTATCTATGAAGATATAATGTGTAGGCCTTGTTAGGGATTTACTAATTATAACCCTTATTTAATACCTTATGAACGACTTTCCTTTGGTACACATTATGTGTCATGATTTTTTTATATATATATATTTTTTTAAACGATATTAGTAATTCGATTCAGGAAACTATATGGAGTTAAGAATCAGACTGATTTCCCAAAGGTCCTTAGGGCTGATCCTTTATAAATCAACTGTAACAAGCTAAAAAAATACCCATATACTTTAAGTTTATTTTGAGATCTGAAATACTATTTTGTATTTTTGGTAATGTTGCCAGTCCGACACCATAGCTCAGTTGGTAGCATGTTTCTCTACAGAGTTAAGAGTCCCGTGTTCGATTCCTGGCATGGCAGAAAAAGTGCCATTGATGAAAGGAGAGTTTACCCTTCCACAGAGGCGGGTGGGGGGAGGAGGGGCTGGATGTTGTATATGTTCTAAATATAAGTTATTACTTACTATTATCACCGCGTCTTACTACCCGTTCGGGTTATACGCACTTACGCTAATGTGTAATGGGAGGGTGATTGTGAGATGAAATGGAGGACCATACAGTTTAGCGTGGAATCCGAACCACGGTAAAGGCCTGGCATTCCTCACATGCACAAGTGATTAATACACGTCTTGCCAGAGGTGAAGGAAGGGTTTGGCAATCAGATAAATCTGTGCCGGGCCCGAGAATTGAACCCCGGACCCCCAGCACAGAAGTCCGACACCTTACCCCTCTACCACCAGGTCAACTTTATATATAAGTTAATTTATAAGTCGTGTGCAGATATAATCAGTCAGTTCAGAAAGTTAAAACACCTCAAATAAATTTGAATTAAAGTAATTATGCCCTAAACATAGCTATTAAAATTAACCATAAGAACATATCCAATCTTTTCAAACAATCCTTTCCCCTTGAATCCATTTTCAGCCAAATGATGACATGTCATTAGATATCTCCTTGCACAAAAGCAGACGAACTATTGCAATCTAAGTGAATAATGGCCAACCAGGGACTAGTTACTGCTTATTTACTGCCGGAACTTATCAACGTTGCTTAACAGACTAGGCAAACAAATAGGGGTGACCAAATTGGAGGACACTGCCATTTTCGGCACTTGTTTTCAAACTATTTAATCAAAGCCTATTTGTATATTTCATGGTTGACTGTCAAAGCTAAGCTGGTAATTATATATATATATATTATATATGTATTATAT
>CABFWO010001401.1:0-20217 GCA_902155825.1 Timema genevievae
CCCTAAAAGCCATTCTCTCTCCAAAGCAATCTCAAGGTCACAGCCGTGATGTACCAACTTTGAACGCTCCGAGATTTACACCGTGTATATCTTACACAGTTTATTCTTTATCAACCTTTATATTGTGCATACAGAACAGTATTGAATGCAGTATAGTTCTGCCTAACGAATGAATGCCGTACGTAAGCCCTGATTTTTTTTATATGAAGTCCGCTTTCAGCCACCAACATTTTATTCATCATCATCAACTGTCTCCAACCTATGGCCGGGTTCGTTTAGTAAAATGCCTCCATCTTCTTCTATCCATCCAACATGCGTGTTACATGATTACTTGGTATATAATTAGATGAAAATGTGTTTTGGTAATGTTATAGCTTTCCGTTCACACCATGTTTCTTTTTTCCCATAGCAGCACTGTAAAATATAAATAGTTCTAAGAGATAGTTTTTAATTTAACAAAATTTAACTCTTATTTAGTGTTGTGACATTATTTGCAAATTATGACAGGCATATTAGAAAAGATGTAAAAAATCCACAGCTCTCTTAAAAATTAAAAGTGTGTATTATATTATTATTTTGTAATATATAATACTAAAACAAGTTATTTAAAATTGTATTCAAAATTACATAGAATAATTTATAGGACACCCATAAAATTCGTAAATTATGCTTAAAATTTTCTGCATAAATATTTAAAATACGTACATTATAAAAAATTCTACGTAGGACATTATTATTTAAAATTGCTGAGTTGATGTTTTATTCGAAAGTGTTGTAAATATTTCCCTCTCTAAACAAATGTTATTTTCTTCTTCTACTTCCTCGAAAAAAAACCCGACACCGCGTATTATTATTTGTCCGGGCTTTACGTATTTTAATTGCATGAATGTAGCAATGTAGTAGGGATAAGGAAGGTAAAATATAGACAAAATTTGACCCCACTTGCCTGGAGGGAGAGTGAGAAACAATTTATAAAATATTAGCCACAGTACAACCAGCCGGGATTCGAGCCCCATACTTTCATTCACCAGAAAACAAGACTAAATGAGCCCAACATTTTAGTCCACGTTACCACCAATTAGCTACTAGATTAAGGTTTGAAATTTTTTGGGGGGAGAGGGGTGTAAACCGCGTCTTACCACCCGTTCAGGCTATCTACATAAATACACTATTGAGCTAGGGATGAAGAAGGTTTAGTAAAGGAAATGTACCCGCATTTTCATGAAGGAGAAGTGGGAAACAGTTTAGTGAGAAAACACCCTCAGTGCACCCAACTGAGATACGAACCCTGATCTATCCGTCACAGATACACCAAACTAGAATAGCCTGACGTTTAGTCTGCCTGCCCACCGTTGTGGGTTACTAGGAGCTAGGCTGTTGCTTATAGCCTTACAGGTGCCCCCTCTTAGCACCAGTCCCACCCCCCTTTTCCCTCCCACACATTTACATCGGAACTGACTGTATCCGAACCCGCACTATATTGTCACCTTCTCTCTCGTGACCTTGGGCTGCAAGTCCCTGGTCTTGAACCGGAGACCCCTTGGGGGCATGGAGGGGCGAGGCGTGGCGGAAGTTGGGGCCCTACACGCACGCACGCCGCCCCCCCCTGCGGCCAAGTGGGAAAGCGAGACTGTCAGTTTTCAAAGAGGAAGGGGGGGAAGTGTTGTTTGAATCTAACAGTGAGCACGTTTGATTGAGCCGATGACGACATCGTCCTGGTACAAGGCCGCAGCAGGTCTAAAATTGAGTTAACGCGTCGACTAGTGTAATCCGAAACATTCGGAGCCACGACGTAGCCGCCATAACCACTGCCAGTTAATCAGAAAAAAAATAAAAACTACCTGTTATCTTGTAAAACATAGAGGGTTGTTCCAAATTTTCATAAAACTTTAGTGGTAATTTAAATATAGCCGTGACAGAGTGTGAAATAAAGAGTTTAGAAAATTCCGCAAAATCACGTCAAAATCTACGTTTATTTGTTTATCAGACGTACTACTGTATTATTTTTTTAAAGTGATTAATAAATCTTAGTGGGAAGTCGAGAACAAGACCAAGAAAGGTGATAGAACAGGATGGAATAGTTTGAAATAAGCAATGAGAGTAAAGTATCTTGGTAGTTTGATTGAGGTAAAAGGGGGCGGCAGGGAGAGGTTTTCTACAGGTGTTAAGAGACCTACTATTGAAACTTAAACTTTGTATATAAGAGAAACAAGGAAAGTGGAGGCAATAGGAATGAAGTTTTTGAGGAGCGCGCTAGCTGTCACCAGAAGATATAGGATTAGGAATGAAGTTGTACTGCCAAGAGTTGGGATACATGAGGTAGTTGAGGAAGCAAGGATAAGATGCTATGGACACGTAATGAAGATGGAAAGGAAGAGTATTTTGAGAGGATGAATAGATATGAAGTATGTATGGAAAAGATCACAAGGGAGAGATGGGAGGAACAGATAGCAGCAAGTGTGCAAGTGAGAGGAGAAGAGTAGAAGAGGGTGCAGGAGGAAGAAGGGTCGAAGTACAGAGGGAGATGGAGGCATTTTACTAAACGAACCCAGCCACGGTCTGGAAACAGTTCATGATCATGATGATGATGATGATGATGATGATGATGGATAGGACGTCGTGTGGTTCCATGCCCCGAGGATGCGCGTACCACAGTTTGTGGGAAACTGTCGTATAACATTACCTTTCTGATAATTAATTATTGTGGACTCGCCCTTATACGGCTTTGCACCGAGACTTGGATGTACCGAGTTTCAAGTACCACTTCCTGAAGCTTGCAGAGTCCTTCTAAGACAAGGTATTTCACTACACAAATGATCTTATCCAGGGGCTTGTGACATACGGGATGGACCCAGGAGGTTCCCACAGAGACTGCTAAGATAAGCGAGGTGTTGATTGACACTAGTTCATGATAGGCTCTCAATTGGGAACTGTGTAATAGACCCAGGAGGGTCTCACATAGACTGCTAGGATAAGCGAGGTGTTGATTGACACTAGTCCATGATAGGCTCTCAATTGGGAACTATGTAATAGACCCAGGAGGCTCCCATAGACTGTTAGGATAAGAGAGGTGTTGATTGACACTAGTTCATGATAGGCTCTCACTTGGGAACTGTGTAATAGACCCAGGAGGCTCCCATAGACTGCTAGGATAAGCGAGGTGTTGATTGACACTAGTTCATGATAGGCTCTCAGTTGGGAACTGTGTAATAGACCCTGGAGGTTCCCACAGAGACTGCTAGAATAAGCGAAGTGTTGATTGACACTAGTTCATGATAGGCTCTCACTTGGGAACTGTGTAATAGACCCAAGAGGCTCCCATAGACTGCTAGGATAAGCGAGGTGTTGATTGACACTAGCCCATGATAGGCTCTCACTTGGGAACTGTGTAATAGACCCAGGAGGCTCCCATAGACTGCTAGGATAAGCGAGGTGTTGATTGACACTAGTCCATGATAGGCTCTCACTTGGGAACTGTGTAATAAACCCAGGAGGGTCCCATAGACTGTTAGGATAAGCGAGGTGTTGATTGAAACTAGTTCATGATAGGTTCTCACTTGGGAACTATTGTATAGACCCAGGAGGGTCCCATAGACTGCTAAGATAAGCGAGGTGTTGGTTGACACTAGTCCATGATAGGCTCTCACTTGGTAACTGTGTAATAGACCCAGGAGGCTGTCACAGAGACTGCTAAGATAAGCGAGGTGTTGATTGACACTAGTCCATGATAGTCCCTCACTTGGAAACTGTGTAATAGACCCAGCAGGTTCCCACAGAAACTGTTAGGATAAGCGAGGTGTTGATTGACACTAGTCCATGATAGGCTCTCACTTGGAAACTGTGTAATAGACCCAGGAGGCTCCCATAGAAACTGTTAGGATAACAGAGGTGTTGATAGCTAATAATCTTTAGTAGGCTTTCACACAGTCCTTCATAGAGTAATATGGTCGCATATATCTCTATGGATACCCTTCTAAATATAATCTTGTTTAATTTAATTTGTGTTTACTAATCTTTTTTATTTTATTTCTGGTACACCTCGCTAAACGGGACAGCCCGTCACTTTATAGTACGTATAAAATCATGTTACGATCCATAGTGTCAGCACGTGATTTAACTTGTTCTCACGCTTGCTTTCTGGAATAATCGAAACATTCGTTTGGAAAACGCTAAAAAATTGATTGAGTCTATTATATGATTAAAAAAAATTGAACTTAACTAATTTTCGAAATATTACTAGAGCCACTGTTACCAATGGACATGTGATTTTAAGGCGTCAGTCTCGTCTAGCCTAGTCAACCAATTCATGGGAGATCTGAGTTCAAATTCAAGCCTGTTGTAATGGGAGTGATTTTTTTATCCCTAAATGTTTCCCCCCCTCTCCCCACACGCAATTGCGAATGTGTTTCCTCTAAAATATGCCTTCCTCAGCTCTGGATGATTAATGTAAACATGGGGCTAAGACCGGATTGATAGTAACAAGCATAGCATGTAATATATATATTTTACAAGTTGGTCAAATAGGATTTGCGCTTAAGAGTCAAATAATCCTGGCTGGGTGCACTGAAGGTGGCCTAAAATAAGTTTTTCCCATTTAATTCCTTAAACCTCTCTCTATTCAATTACTGGTACATTTCCTTGTAAATTTTGCCTTCCTCATCTCTATCCCATTGGCGTAAATATATTTGGATAGCTAGGATGGGTAGTAATTAAGAAGCGATGCACACACAATTTAAAAAAAGTATGTAATATAGGCCTATATCTTGACAATTTTGAGAAGTGGGATTAAATTATATTTTCAACTGGTTTTGAAAAGGTTTTAAAAAGATCACATAAAATGAAGTGTGTAATTGCTTTAAGAAGTAATACATACCTCACCTCACCCAGCAGACTACATTTTAACAACACTATTATTTAATTTTAAAATAATTATCGAGTCCACACCCAGCTGGAAGTGAAAGTAGTTTATTCTTGTCGAGTGTATTGTCAACAAAAATAAATCAAACCTATTTTTTTATAAAATGATAAAGTTATGGTAGGAACGGTGACCTGGTGGTCTAGCGGTAAGGTGTCAGACTTCTGTGCTGGGGCTCCGGGGTTCAATCCTCGGTACTGGCACAGATCTATCTGATTGCCAAACCCTTCCTTCAACCTTTGACAAGACGTGTATTAATCACAACTTGTGAATGTGTGTGAATGCCAGGCCTCCACCGTGGTTTGGATCCCACTTTAAACTGTAGATCCTCCATTCCATCTCACAATCACCCTACCATTACACATTAGCGTAAGTACGTATAGCCCGAACGGGTAGTAAGACACGGTGATAGTAATAGTAATAGTAGGAATACCCTGATCGGTAGGCAAAAGCGAACTAGGCTCACTCAATCAGGTTTTTCTGGTAACGCAGAGGTATGTGCTCGATTGGTGGTTGGGTTTACTAAGCGTGGTCCCCCCCCCCCCCCCAAAAAAAACGTTTTCCCCTCTTTTCTCCCNAAAAAAAAACTGTTTACCTCTATTTGTCCATCTTCTCTAGATTCTACCTTACTCATCCCCCTACTTAATCAGATACATTACCCGCTTCGGTGGCTACATGGTCTAACGCGTTACTCTCGCAGTAGACTAGACTGCCGATGATGGGGAGAACCGTGTTCGAATCTCGATCGAGTGTGCTGAGGGTGAGTTTTCTCCACCAAATGGTTTTCCACTCTCCCTCCACGCAAATGTGGCTACACTTCCTATAAATATAACCTGCCTAGTCCCTAAAACCATTAGCGTAAATAGTGCATAAGCGTATAGCCCGAATGGGTAGTAGAATGTGGATATAAAAACAAATAGCGTAGCCTAATTGAATTGCTTATAGCCCAGACGTATTGGGATTTTTATATTTTATATTTTCGACCCCAGAAAAAAAAATTTACTTGATTTAAATATGACAGAGACCTCTTTTAACCATAATCTAAAGTGTATTAAAAATACCTTATGATTGTTAAACAGATAGCAGCACTAAATCGATTTGAGTTACAATTAGTTACCTGTTTATTTACCGTGATTTTAACAAACTCTGCTTTTTTATTAAAGTCTCTTAGCATAAATTGCGTTGACGGCCAGCGTTAAATAAGATAAATGGATCTAGCTATCGTTGTTGATACAGAATACGGTGATTAGATCATTCTTAGGAGCTTGACGTTGACTGTTATATAATGAAATGCCTTTTATATCAACACTTTAGAGCTCTCTTTTGTGTTCTAAGGATGGGAAAGAGTGACTGAGACTTAAGGGTCCCGTTTACCGGGACGATGAGATGCATTGCAACTCGCAAACGTCTAGAGAATCCAGCACTACCTTAGAAGTTTTTAGATATTTCTAAAATATAGCTGACACCAAAATATAATTATAAGATTTAAAAGCCTTATATTTTTAAGTTGCATAGGGTTTTTGAATTATAAAAAAATGTGAAAATAGTTATTTTTTCAAGGATATTTCACATGTGTTAGCGCAGCTTTATTGTTCAAATTAAATGGCAAAGATATCTCTACTCTTCCTCAAACAAAAAAAGTATTTTTTTTAACATACACAAGAGAGTTCTTAAAAAATTGAGGATTGTTTTAATGGTATTAAAGTTTCAGATCTGCCATTTTCATAAGAAATACCGTGATTTGATTATGATTATTATTATAATGTGTTCTGTTTTACGACTGGTATATTTCTTTTGTCAGTGAATTTAGACCACCAATGAGCCCTGGCCTCTGCCTCCTCCTTGAGCTCCCAGAATTCTCTTCTTTCCTTCAAGTAATCCAATATTTAAATCCTCCTACTTCCTAAGCTCCTCTTTCCCTCAACCTTTCTTTCCGTGACGTCGTACAGAAGACAGTTCCTCCTGAGAATGTGTCCAATCCAGTTTGCTTTGTACCGAAGAATCATATCCAAAATGGTTCTCTTTTCACCCACTCTTCATAGGACCTCTTCATTTTTTTTAAATATTATGATATGTGATATATGTCCCTTCAAGTAGGTGGGATCCTTCATTCTACGGTCGAGCTAAAGAACGTATAGAAGTGTAGCTTCCTGTAGCCTTCCTTCACTATACAACAAAGAACTGGGGATCAGTTTAGTAGTTTGTTTTTATTATAAAATAAGAATTTTTTAAAATTGTCATATTAAAAAAAAGTAAAACAGTTTCAATTATGTCAAATCCACTGTTTTCATAAGTAAAATACAGTAAACTTAACCACGATGCTACGTTTAGTTCGAGCTTTAATACCTACATTCCCGTGGACCCGCTTCGGATGTCCGCGTGGTCTAACGCGCTACTCTCTCAGTAGGCTTGACAGCCGATGACGGGGAGATTGAGGTTCGAATCTTGGTCGGGTGTGGTACTGAGGGTGGATTAAAAAAAAATATTTATCTCACCTTCCACGTAACTGTAGGTACACTTCCTCTAATTATTACCTTCCTAATCGTTAAAAACATAAACGTAATTAGTTAGGTCTACATAAGCGTTTAACCCGAACGGATATTAAGATCCAGTGCTAAAAAATAAAAATAAAATAGTTCCCCGTGGAGTGGAAGGGGAATAGAAAAAAGGTGAGTGATATTTTAGTTTTTATAGCAAACAATTTTTTGGTCAAATGAATCAAATATTATTATTATTATTATTATTATTATTATTATTATTATTATTATTATTATTATTATTATTATTATACCCGTTCGGATTATACGCACTGACGCTAATGTTGAAATAGAGGACCTACAGTTTAACGTGATATCCGAACCACGGTGAAGGCCTGGCACTCTACACATTCACAAGTTGTGATTAATACACATCTTGTCAGAGGCGAAGGAAGGGTTTGGGCAATCAGATAAATCTGTGCCGGGACCGAGGATTGAACCCCGAACTCCCAGCACAGAAGTCTGACACCTTACCCCTAGACCGCCAGGTCACCGAACCAAATATTGATCCTGTATAAACATAGAGTTTAATTTTCTTCACACACTGGCATCAACAGTTCTTGAGTATCAGTCTGTCATGTGCATGTTAATATTTGAACAGAAACAATTTAAGTGAAGAGAAATGTTATCCTCAAATTTTAGGACACCTTTGACAGATATTAAAGAACTATTGATATCACCATGTGAAGAAAACTAAACCCTATTTTTGTATTGAAGAAATATTTGATTTATTTTGTAGAAAAAAGATTTTGCTATAAAAACTTTTAAAATACTGTCTTTAACTCGCGATTCCTACCATCGGACTGTGAAATAATAATACATTGTTAAATTAAGCAATACAGCACGAACCAGTCGTTGTATCGTTGTAAGATTTTCTGTACTTTACTTAGAAAAAAAACCAGTGAAATAAAGACCATTAAAACCAGTTTACCTTATTTTTAAAAATACGAAATAATTTAATGGTTATTATTTAAAAAGCTGTTAAATTGTTCTCAATATTTCTGTTGTCAGGTAGATAATGGAGAAAACCGTTCAGCTTTAACGCAATATTTGATTTTACGATGATTTATTTCCAAGTATAGTTTATGCGAAATAAAGTCGAAAGATTCCAATAGGGTACTTTTCCCTTAACAACCCCATAATTTGAGTTTTATTGATAAAAAAAGTTAGAAAATGTGACATTAGTTAATTTTCAACTACTTTTTTAAGTATATTTGAACTATGAGACTAGGCTTCATGAAAAAGGCCTCTAAATTTAGCCTTTCTCTAAAAAAATACAATAAATTTCCGATAGACTCACAACAGAAAATTGTAAGATGGTTGAGAACTAGCAGCGAACTTTCCTCTTTACTCTTTCTTTCCCCTCTTTCTTAGTGACCTAACAAAGAGCGATTGGTGAAAAGCGAAAGGGAGTATAAGCTTGGAAAGAATAGAGAAGTAGTCCCAGAAAAGACATAGACCATCGTACTTTAATCCGTGTGATATTTTCTCGCTGACCGTGAGATGGGCTATCAAATGGTGAGTGATGTTGGACCTTGGACAGAGGAATATCGCGGATATTTCAATGGTAAGAGTTCCGTGAGTTCCTCCTTGACCTCGCACACACATGCGACAACCGTCAGTTCAAAGGTCATGGACCATAAGAGTCACGAATCATCCATTTGTGCGATATGTTTTGTGTAGCGTGACGCCTTCCAGGGAAAATATTTCTCGGCCGTGAAATTTCCGTGATAACTAAAACTGGCTCTAGAGAGAATAAATATTGAACGTACTCTTTGTATTGGTATGTCCGTGTAACGTTTTGGGGTAGTTTTTTTTTAGCACCACATCTTAATACTCGTTTGGGCTATTCTTACACCACTCTCCGGTTATAGCACCGACTATTATACCACGAAGACGGATATAACGCGTGTCTTTATTTAATCCCGTGCCTTTGAATGGAATTACAACAGACATATGTAGGTTTCTGCTGAAAACTTCGCACTTCAAGAAGCTTTCCTAATCAAATGAACCAGTATTGACGAACAATATTTATGCTACTTACTCTATGACATTAGTAACTTGAAAGGTTTATTGCCACACTCACAAAAGTACGCCACACATACCTATATTGAACTAGCTCTAATCAGTCCACCTCACTACACGTTATCTTGGCCTAATTCTGTCCAGTCCACCTCATTACATCTTCTTCCCAATGGTCTCTTAACATTGGATTTGCCAGTCAGTACCCTGAATATGGTTCTAGAATCTCCCATTCACACTGCATGTTCTACCCACCGTAATCTATGAGACTTGATTATACCAACGATGTCTTGTGAAAAGTACAGGGTATGTAACTCATAATTATGTAGCCTCCTTCACTCCCCATTAGCCTCCTCCCTTTCTGCATCAAATATCTTCCTAAGCACCTTGTTTTAGAACATTCTAAAAAAAATTCATGAAAGGTAAGAGATCACGTTTCACGCCCATAGAGAACAACCGGTGAAACTATTGTTTTGTATATTTGGAGTTTTACATTCTTTGAAAGCAGGCGAGATGTTAACAATTTTCTGACCGAGTAATAGAATGCATTTCCAGACTGTATTATTTTCCTAATTTCTATTTACAATACCATTAGTGCTAGTTAAAATTGTTCCTAAATATTTAAACTTGAAGTTAACCCTGGCAAATGATTATGTTGTTCTCAGTAATCTCTAAATTATCGTCCCCCAAATATGTGTTCTCTGTGTGATCATAT
Source organism: Timema genevievae (assembly GCA_902155825.1). Taxonomy (NCBI): domain Eukaryota; kingdom Metazoa; phylum Arthropoda; class Insecta; order Phasmatodea; family Timematidae; genus Timema; species Timema genevievae. Next base: position 10,190 of record CABFWO010001401.1, read on the forward strand.
ATTTAGTCTTTTCAGCGTTCACTTCTAAACCTCCTCTTCTTAACAGCCTCTAGTAAAATTTCCGCATTTCTTGCAACATCTTCCTTACCATTACCCAACAAAACTAAATCATCTGCATATCCTAACAGCTTCACTGTACCGTTTAATTAAAGCCCTTCCCTACTAACCTGCATTACAATAATAGCTTATACTTAGCACCGCGTCTTACTAGCCGTTCGGGTTATACGCTTAAGTACTAATTACACTAATGGATTGGTAATTGGGAAGGTTGAATTTAGAAGAAGTGGACCCGCATTTGCGTGGAAGGAGAGTGGAAAACCATCTAGGAACCCCCCCCCCCCAGTTTACCCGACCGAGATTCGAACCTCGATCTCCCCGTCCTCGGTAGACTAGCTCAACACGACTGGCGCGTTAGCTAACTACGCCACCGAGGCGGGTCACTAATAGCATAACGTAAAGACTAGATTAAAAAGTAATGGGAAAAGTGCATCTCCTCGTTTCAAACCACTATGTATCTTGAAAGTATCTGATAAGTGATATCCAACCCGTACAGCTAAACTATATGATCTTCACTAGCCTCGGTGCCTTCATGGTCTAAGGTGTCACTCTCACAATAGACTGGACTGCCAATGATGAGGAGATGGGGGTTCAAACTCGGGTTGGGTGTACTGAGTGTAGTTCTACCAAAAATGTGTTTTACCCATCTCCCTCCACGAAAATGCGGGTACCCTTCCTCTAAACTCAACCTTACTCATACTTAATCCAAGAGCTTAATTATTACATTGGCGTATAAACCGAACGGGTAGTAAGACTCGGTGCTAATTTATATATGATCTTCAAAAAATATTTTCCCATCAAAAACAATAAAAAATTGATGACATTTTAAAGAAGTGATTAAATCATTTTTACTTTTTCGCTATTTTAATGAATCTCGACGTTTCATGACCCCCCAAATCCGAAAAAGTAGTTTTTGAATTTCCGTCTGTTTGTCTGTCTGTCTGTACCTCCAACTAGAGCCTAAACAATTTTACCGATCGGGCTAAAACTTTGTATCTAGGGTTTTCATAGGGCTGCCCCGAGGGTTTTTTGGAATTGGATATCTAACACAAAAATTAAGGGTAGTTTACTGAAGGGCAAAAAGAGAAAAAGTTGATTTTCTCAAAATCGGCTTTAACGATTTTGATTAAACTTCATTTCAAAACATTTACAAATATTACAAAAAAAATGGATACCCTCAATAGTTCGGCAAAATGAATTTAAGGGCTTCGGTCTGAAGCGTAAATTCTCTTCTTTTTTTTTATCGTATCTCCGAAACTATTTGAGATTTGAAATTACTTATCATTACAAATATGAAGATATATTTATAATACACATATTTTATTCGAAACATAATTTTATAAAGCCAATAACTTTCAAGCTATAAGCAAACATATACATTTTTTAACTTTTCGAACACTAGAGGTAAAGTATTGCGACCGTAAAAAAAATCTAACCTGAAATGTTGATGGATGTCGACGTCTCATGACCCCCGAACCATAAAAAGTTGTATTTGCAATGCCGTCTGTCTGTGTGTCTTTTTAACCCCAGCATTAAGAGTAGTTTAGTAAAAAGAGAAAAGATCTATTTTCTCAAAATCTGCTCTAACGATTTTATTTAAAATTCGTATCTAGGAGTTGATTAAGATTATAAATAAACTGGCTGTTTTAATTTTCCCATGAAAATTAATTTTAGGGTACCTGACAGAAGCGGAAATTTCCGTATCTCCGCAACTATTTGAGATACAAAATAACTTTTCATTGCAAAATTGTAGTAATATTAAAAATAAAAAACTTTTATATGAAATATATTTTTTATAAAACTAACAGTTTCTGAGATATTGGAAAATATATTAATACAATTTTGTGAGCTTTAGTTGTAAAGAAATACCACTTAAGTTCTAACGCAATAATTCTCTCATTCCATAGAGTAAGTAGATAAGTCTCTCAAAAAGTGTATATTCTTTTTTTTAACCCCTTAGGGGAAATGTTTGCACAGCAATGAATTATCTCTATCATTTTAGATTGAATAGTCAATATTTACCTATTTTACTGGTCAAAATTTGTAAATGGGGAATTTAATAGCAATGCAATAACTATAAGATGTGCATCCCCCAGTAAAATGCCGAAAATTTTAACTGGAAATCAAAATTTTAATACGAAGTGTTGTCCCGTGGGGACCCAATATCGATATTTTTTATTGATCTAAATATACAAATGAAGACGTTAATTTTTAAAAATAGAATTATAAAATTTAAAACCGCGAGTCAAAAAAGTGTTACGTATGTATAGCGCAATTTGTTCTCGGGTTCGCTAGTGTATATTATATCACGAGTTTTGAGTAAATGTCTCCATTTTTAAACAAGAGAGTGAGAAAGTCCGTGTGGAGTTCCGTACCATTTATTTTTTAATACTTTTATGGTGATCTATTGCATTGTTTCACGTGAAAATGAAAGAATTTTCGAAAATCATATTTGTACATGCAATGTGTACTGCATCTAACAGCATGTATTAACTAACATGTTACTTTCCGTGTTACCTGCCTGTGTTTGCGATCACTATGTCAAACATGGTCAGTAGTACAATATAAGAAGAGTTTTTAGTCTATTAAAGAATCACTATTTTAATCACTATTTTATCCAAAAAGGTGACCTGGTGGTCTAGGGGTAAGGTGTCTAACTTCTGTGCTAGGGGTCCGGGGTTCAATCCTCGGTCCCGGCACAGATTTATCTGATTACCCAACCCTTCCTTCACCTCTGACAAGATGTGAATTAATCACAACTTGTGAATGTGAGGAATGCCAGGCCTCCACCGTGGTCCGGATTCCACGTTAAACTGTAGGTCCTCCATTTCATCTCACAATCACCTTACCATTACACATTAGCGTAAGTGCGTATAACCCGAACGGGTAGTAAGACGCGGTGCTAATAATAATAATAATAATAATATCCAAAAAAACTGAATCATCAGTTATAGCGCAGTTATTTTTATAACAAAACATTGTTTTGGACAAAATAAATAAAATCTGGTTTTGGAACCATAAAGTTTAATTTTCTTCACAAGGTGATATCAACATTTGATGAATATCGGTCATGAGCATAACAGCATAGATGACAACATTTTTAATTGACGGAAAAAAAATTGTCATTAAATTTCAGGACACCTTTGGCAGATGATAAAAAAAATTGGGCGAAGAAAATGTGAAGAAAATTAAGCTCTATGTTTGTATTGAAGCATAATTTTATTTATTTTGACAAAAAAAATTAATCAAAGAACGGATAAAAAACGCTAGTCTTTTTTCGCATCCTCTAAATCCTCACCTTAAGCCACGTGACTACCTAAGTAGGGTAGTGTTTTAACTATGGATTCGTCTAACCCCTTATCTCAGTCGGTAGCCTGTCTGTCTACTGAGCTAAGGGTCCCAAGTACGATTCCCAGCATGGCCGAAAAAATGTATCATTGATGAAAAGTGGGTTTCCCCCTTTCACAGCGATAAATTAACGGCCGGGGGCTGGATGTTGTGTCTGTTATAGATTTAAGTTAGTTTATAAGTATCGTGTTGATATAATCAGTCGGTTCGGAAAGTACTATGAAAAAACAAACTATATATTCAATATTCTTGTTCTCACTCTAGTTTGATTTATTTTTTTATATCTACTCTATTTTTAAATAGAAAAAAAAATGAAAAATTAAAATACTTAGCCACGATTATTTTTTTAAGGAAAAGACGAAGAGGAATGTGCAACCTTGGAGAGAAAAAAGTTGGTATAAAACGTGTGTAAGTGATAAAAAAACCCAACAGCGTCTAAATATTGTTGCTAGGTTAACAGTGTCCTTTCACTTAGACAAAGAAAAAATAATACTGCTTTATAGGATTTAAATAGTAGTCAGAGGGGAGATTACCTAATTCATGGAAAAGTGACACATGTATTCTATACATGATTATTTTCCAATACTTTTTATATTTTATTTATTTGAGTTATTTAACGATCAATTTCTGAACAGACCGATGATATCAACACAATGAATTTCTATGAGTGAGAGCGAAAGGAACTGCCAATTTTTCCGGAGAAAGTTATTTTCACATACCTTTTACATGCCACAATCGGCATGCTCCTGAAGGCTTTATATCCCCTCCGAAGGAAGTTGTGCTACTCTTGTTTATCGATCAAGCAAAATCCGTCGACCCCGATTGGGTTTGAACCCATTAACATTTGATCCTGAGGCGAACACTTTACCCCAAGACTACCGAGGTCGACTTGGTGAGAATTGAGTACACTCATCTTAAAATAATCTGAGGTGTATTTTTGGGGATGTGCAATACAACTATGATATACCTCACCGGGATTTGAGCCTTAACGTCCAGAATGATATTCAAGCGTGTTTAAAATTTTCATTTAAAAATAAATTAATCGGTTTTACTGCCGGTAAATAATGGTCGGTGATTTAAATTAGTTAAACTAAGGTAATTAATTTATTCTGATTTGTAGAAAACTAAACTGGCATTCACTTGTAAATAAGATAATAAAACATATTATGGAACAGCTGCACCCAGATTATCGGGTTTGTAGGTTTTGGAATTGAAATGGTATCATTTGAGTCACAGTCAGGAACTCCAACAGCTTTCCTAATTCTGATGGATACAAATTTATACCAATGGAGGATGCAAAGTTTTTATTGTAATAGGAGGAACTTGAGTGCTACTAAATGTACAGTAAAGTCATATATTCATAAGTCAATCAACGTGTTCTACAACTGTCTATTTCAGTGGTTACAAGATAAACATAGTGATTTAATTTCAATGTTGGTCGCTTTAAATGTTTGTTTATATGTTTTAAAAGATTCTCTTTTCTTTAACACCATGTCTTACTATCCGTTCGGGTTATGCGCTTATGTACTAATTACGCTAAAGGTTCTGGGGATTAGGAAGCCTACATTTATACTAAGTGTACCAGCATTTACGTGGAGAGAGAGCGGAAAACAATTTAGGAAAAACTAGCTTCAGTATACCCGACCGAGATTCGATCTCCCCGTCATAGGCAGTCTAGTATACTTCTAGAGTAGCGCCAAAGTCTTAAGTTTAAATTGTGAATTTATTTGGTAAATTTGTGTGATAATGGAACACATTTTTATGTCTACCTCAAATGTCTATCAAAGCTGAAGAAGAAATAACACTACTAAATTGTCTGGTTCGCCGGGAACAGAAAAGTTGAATGACGGTCGAGTTTACTGAGATTCTCCCCTCCCCTGGCGGGGTTCCTCCTCTCCCTCTAGGCAAATTCGGGTACATTTCCTCTGAGCTATACTTTCTAATTTCGGACAATTAGTTTGAATAGTAGAATAGCCCTGTATAGGTAGTATGGCCCATTCACTGACTATTGAATTTTTATTGCCTTTATTAGGGGTATTTAACGTGCAATTTATAACTCAAGTACGGTAATTCTAATCGCACACAAGGGGTGGTTGTTGAAACAAATTAATATTCATCTCCCTCTCAATATTTTCTGATGTTAAACCTATCAGTGATATCTAGTATACTATTGAGGTTCACGAGTAATAATAATAATTATCATAATATATAATAAACGTTTTATAAATTTGTTAATAAATATTTCAGAATATATTTTTTATTTTTTTTATTGTAAATTAAGGTTATTAACGAATTAATCTGATTGAAAATGTATTTAAAATAGAATTTAGGAATAAATGTGTAAGCATTAATCTGGAACCATTTGTCTAAAAACTACCCCTGAACGGTCTCTACCATGATTCGAACATCCTACCTTCTGGATCAAATGGTTAAGCCAAACAAGAGTTTAAAAAAATTGTATATTTGTTTCATCAATTTTGTTATCAGGTTCTATGAAAATGTGATTTTAGTACATATCATAATTAATAAATAAAACGAGAAAAAAAGATGCTATTTAAATTATTAAAGATAAACCTTTATTCACAAGAAGCACATAGTTGTAGATAAAATTTATAGTAGGATTTTCTTAGGAAAACTAACAGATTTATTATTGATTCAATACATTATTTTCTAGGTCTCACAAACTAAAATGAAAAATTGCCTATGCTATAGACTACAGTTTAAAAACAACATTGTATACATGTTTTATATTAAATAAGATTTATGTAAATATTTGTATGCATTTTACAAGAAATAATGTCGTTTGAAATCTAAATTTTCTAAACAATACATTTCATTAAAATATACAACCACTAATATTGTAGATTATAATATTTTCCAGAAAATTAACTTAGAGAAAATTAATTTATAAAAATATATAGGTATCCGGTAAATTTGTGATTCCGCACGATTTTTGTATTCTGTCAAGTTACAGTAAATTCTATATTAAGTTGTAAACAATTATATTAAACTGTAGTCTCTTTTTTATATTAAGGATTATTTGAGACACATAGATGAGGATTCATCCGTCACTATTTTTTTTTACATAACTTAGCTATCCACACACTCTGAAATTTTTTTTAAAATGTTGAGTTTTGTTTAAGATATAGGCTACACAGTAGACAGGATAAAAAAGTTTATATAAAAAACTTTAAAAAAATTTGTTCAGAGTAAATATTAGTTTATAAGATAAAGTTAGTGCAATATAGGTTAATTTAACATTTCAAGTAAAAAAAAATTTTAAAGAATAATTAAATGGTAAGAATTTGTCTTCGTAAAACTTCTGTTTTTGTGTTTTTCTGCGTAGCGAAACATTACACAACATATCGGCCTCATATCAGCTATGTTACATAAATATTATAATAAGCCGAAGAAAGAGAAAAGTGCAACTCAATAGCTGTAAACTAATTTATTTAAATAGATAGAAAATATAAAAATAAAAATACTATAAATAAAAGAAGAGTAAGCTAAAAAGAATTTTAACTGGGAGGAGGAAAAAATAAACATTTAAAAGAAATAAAATACATACGATTATTAAGAAAATTTTTTTTAAGAAGAAACACCTAATTTTTTTATAAGAAAGAAAAAAAAGCGCTTTAAAGATGTAATATTACGGGTGTTTAAGAAGAAGAAAAATGTACAGACGTCCCTTTAAAAAAACACCTAACTTTGATTACGTTTGAATGAAAATATATACATCAGCAGATAATCAGGACTAGATAAATAGTATTCGTTTTAATCACTATGTAGGCCTAATAAAAATACAAACAATTTACAGCATTTTAAAGGAACCCCAAACCTTAAGAAATACAACATAGCCATTTAAAAAAAGTCACATTTGTTTTTTAAATATAGAACACCATTGATTGAAAGAGCTTTAAAATATCGCACTAGGCGATTAGAAAAATAAAGTATTCGTTATCTAGAAATGAAAATAGCACCGGAAACTTGAAAAAGTTAGAAAATATCACACTACATCTTAGAAAAAAGTTCAAAGTCACAATAGGTCTTAAAATAGAGATAAAATTCTGGTTTGGAATAATTGAATTGTATCTCTTTAGCCAATTTAAAAATTTTACAGAAATTCATAGTCGGTCTTGTAATAAATAGACTGGAATAGCCTAGAATACTTTTTTTTTAAGAATATCACATTATATTGGCAGATAAATTATACGCGAAGACTTGATAATAACGCTGCACAACGGCGAGAAAAGGAACTATTGGTAGTTGAACTGATAATTGAATCCTCCGTCAGGACTTTGGTTGACTGCCAGTCCACCCCCTCCCCCTTGAGAAGGAGCTCCAAATCTGTGCTGGGGCTGTTGTTGGAATCCTTGCTGAGGGTTGTACTGTGGCTGCGAGTTGTATTGAGGCTGAGGGTTGTACTGTGGCTGCGAGTTGTACTGGGGCTGAGGGTTGTACTGCTGCTGAGGCTGCTGATATTGTTGCTGCGGATTGTACTGAGGCTGAGGGTTGTACTGGGGCTGCTGTTGGGGGGCGGCCGCGGGGGAAGGCACGTCGGGGGACTTAGGGAGGTGGTCGCCCTCCACTTGGAAACCGTCCTTCCCCGCGGTGTACTTGACGGTGATGGTCTTACCGGCCGGGTCCACGTAGCTGTACTGTCCGCGCACGTTACCTTGACCATCCACGCTCTCCGACCTCTGCTGGCCGTCCTCCGTCCTGTAGTTGGTGGCCGTGATGGGCTGATCGGCGGCCTGAGGGGGCGCGCCACCAGAGTACTGTCCCGAGGGTTGGCCCTGGTACTGACCAGGGTTGTACTGACCCTGGTTGTATTGGTTCGGGTTGTATTGACCCTGGTCGTATTGGCCCTGGTTGTATTGGGCCTGGACTAGGAAGGGGGTCATCGTGACGATCAGGAACACGCAGCTCAGCTGTGGAAAAATAAAACAACGTTCAAATGTACCGGAAGATGTGGTCAGGTATCTGTGGAAGTTGGAATAAATATATAAGGATTGAAATAGAGGATAATACAAATATCATGTGCATGCGTCGGGTCCTAAGCGAAGGGACCGTAACTCAAGTTTAGGTGCAAAATATTCCATGATTTGGTTCTCAGCATGGTTGAAAAAATATATTAGTGACGGACATGAGATTTTCCTATTTTAAAGTTATATATTCATGTCTGGACTTGGTGTGGTGTCAGTTATATGATTATTGTTTGGGTGGATTTTTTTATAGGTGCTTAGATAATTTATCTCAGACACACGTTCTAATGCCGATACCTGCTATTATTATAATAATAATAATTATTATTATTACTATCACGTCTTACTATACCTGTTCAGGTTATACGCATGCGTGATAATTACTCTATAGAGGTAGGGATGAGGAAGGAAGCATTTTACAGGTTAGTATACCCATATTATTAAAAGGTTATAATCTTGTCGAAGTTTTACAACGTGTCTTCTTGATTTAATTTGTAGAGAAATTAACTAATTATTATTATTTATATATGAATTAAGGCCCTTGGCCCTGTCGAGTGCAAGTCTAAAGCTTATTTTGTGGGATGGTGGGCAGTAGGGTGAAAGGCGTGGCGTGACTTCACAACCAACCAAAGTATCCTTCCACGCCAACAAGAACATATGGATCACGGAAACCGTAGATGGCGCTAGCTAACGGACAGGTCTTGCGGAAAAATCATACGTTTGGAAATATCAGTTTTCTCGAGAACGAGTGAAATTTTTTATGTTAATATTTTCAACACCCCTTCTAAGATAATGTATCGATGTTTATTAATTGTTACATTTTCTTATTTTTTGTTATGAAGCCGGCAGTTTTCTATTGAAAAATGTCAATTTTATCGATATTTGATCACTGTTAAATTTATAGAGAAGGTGTGTTTATAAAAAGTATGACTTAATCAACATGCTTCAATTCTAGAACAAACCGTTTCCGAAAAGAAAATTGCAAAACCATAAAAATTCTTGAAGATAGCCGTTTGTTCCCATGGCTCTGCATTTCCACGCCAAATGAAAAGGGCCAATTGCCTTAAATTGTTGAAATATATCTTTACTATCCTGGTTTTTAAATTAGTTTGTGTACCGAAGTTATTATTTATTTTATCACCACGTCTTTCTACGTGTTCAGGTTATAATAATATATGATAAATTACTCTACAATAATGGTACAGGGATGAGAAAGAAAGTATTTTAAAGGTATCTATCCATATTTGCGTGAAAGGAGATTGGAAAACCATCCTCAGAGGACCCTATCAGGATTCGAACCCAAATCTCCCCGTCTTCAACAGGCCAGTCTAATACACGAGAGTGACGCTTTAGACCAATCGGTCAGCGAAGCGGGTAATACCAACTATCAGTGATTTAAACTATGTAACCTAAACAAACATGAGAAGGGTGAATTTTAAGTAGCTGCCCCATCATTCGCATTGAGAAATGATAAAAAAGCACAATGTAGAAAAGTAATTTTCCTAATTCAGTCACTTGGAATTGAGTCAACATTCTGGTGTAGGCCCTACTAACCAATGGCCGTGGAAGCGGTGTAGTGGGCGGTCAACCCTCCTTGAAAGAACTAGCCCCCTTCCACCAGAATTACCCCCTTACCCT
>CABFWO010001401.1:20325-42243 GCA_902155825.1 Timema genevievae
ACCCCCCCCCCCCCCAGTTATTTCACTCCCCTCTAATATTCTCGATTTTAAAATTAAAGATGGCATTGCGTCAACTCCAAATAGCTTCTAAGAAGAACATACCATTTTAAAATATTCTTCAGAGAAGGTTGACTCCAAATATTTTGTAGTGGAGTTTAATTTTCAAAAAACTTCCAGACCACTTCAAATAGCTTGTAGAGAACTAGAGAAGATTAATTATCAAAATATTTCTAGATGAGGACCACCCCAAATAGCTTCTAGGGGATTCACAATTTTTAACAATTGCCAAGTGAGTAAGCCCACCTAATCCATCTTTCTTTGGAATGAGTGACTAGAGCCCTAAAAAGTTCACCTCCCCCCCACCCCACCTCCACCCTCACCCTGGACAAATAAGGTTCCATTGACACAGGTGCTAACCGCTCTCCTAGCTACGCTGGTGCAAACAGTGTTGAGGTAAAAGGGTCGGTGCTAAAAACAAAAAAAAATTACACACAGAATTTCACGCTCAGCCGTCAAACAAGATATAAACAGTCACAAACTTACAATTTTAGTTTGTCTTCGAAAGAAGTTGTTGGTTTGAGACGGGTTATCTTTACTTTCAATCTCGACAAAGCAGTAGCAACAACCAGATAAAAAAATATGATGCTATAAAACGTTACTGTCAACCATTATTGTGTTCTCGAAAAGACTTCATCTCATACGGGGATGTAGTAAAAAAAATTTTTTCTCAAATAGATTTTGATGCGAATACAAGTGGTTGACTCAGACAACAAACGTCGTTTGGTTCATAAAAACACTTGTCAATTAAAACCGATTGATTTTACTTGCATCTATAAAGATATAATTAACGTCCATTCGCGTCTCTTTTGAAAATATTTTCTTTTAAACTCCATGTCTTACTACCCAACCGGTTTAAAACTTACATGTATTCAAATTTACACGAGAAAGGTAGAATTTAGAATAAATGTAGCAGCCCCTGCGTGGATGGGGAATGGGAAATTACTTAGTAAAAAAATCACCCTTAGTACATCCAGCTGGGATTCGAACCTAAACCTCCCCATCAACAGCAGACTAGACTATATGAGCCTAACATATAATGCAGGTGTTCACCGATGTGGTTGACTTTTTTTTAATCACCGCGTCTTACCACCCGTTCGGACTATACGCATATGTACTAATTACATTGATGTGTTAGAGATTTAGAAGGTTACATTTAGAGGAAGTGCACCCGCATTCGAGTGTAGATAGAGTGGGAAGCCGTTTGGGAAGTACCACCCTTAGTACACCCAACCTGGATTGAACTTCTATGCAAGAGTGATGCCTTAGATCATGTGGTCACCAAAGTGGGTCAGCTATCTATGGACTTGCTTAAATATTTGTTTATAAATTTTACTTTTGACACAAGAATTATTAACGATTTAATCCAAGGAGTAGAGTTATCGTAGCTAGTAGTAAAAGCACCCTCATTGGTCTGGAAAGAGTACGGGAAAACAGCATGGATTTTTTTTAAATTTAACTTGTAGGCCTACTTTCTGAGCCGACAAATTATATCAACCCATGACTTTATAAACTACTTTGAATTTCGAACACACACAACATCCACCAGCATTTCGACCATCAATTCGTCACTGTGAAAGGGGAAACCCCATGTTAACAAATTTTAAAAAATTCAACGATACCGAGAACCGAACATGGGACCCTGATCTCAGTGAGTGAGACACGCCACCACCTGAACTAACGTGTCAGACGCTGATCTGCCATCTGGTGTAGAACTTCCAAAGCTCACAGTCAGCGGCTATCAAATAAAAATATTCATCTTCATCTTCTTCGTCCACCGGAACCGTTCCCAAAACTCGCAACCTACACTCGCGGTCCTGTAAAGGGCTTATAACACTAAGCTCTAGGCAACGTATTTACAAAGAGATCCGGGTTTGAATACCGGTCTAGTATTCTGAAGAATAAAAGGTTTTTTCAACTCTTACTTTTAATGCAAATGCTGGTACACTTCCTCTTAAATTCTACCTTCCTTATCCCTGCTCCCTACGGATATCCCGGACGGATAATATGACGTGCTACGAAAAATTAAAAAAATTAAAATATTGCTCGAATCACATTAGATATGGGAGCGTCTCACCAGATCAGCTATATTTTACCATTTAATTTGATTACAAATTAATTTTAAACGGATTTTAAAACCTGCCAACGCACATTACTAAAATCATGTTTCTATATTAATAAAGTGAAGAGTATGTCTGTCTGACATGAACATTGTGCGATATCTACCGCACGAAGAGGTCTTAAATTTAAACATTAGTAGCCCCTGTGCACAAACATGTGCATCTAGAAGACAGAATTTTAAAATTTTGATTAGATTATTTTTAAATTAATTAAAAAACCGGGTCTGGCTGCCCAGAACATCGCAGATCCTGAAGGTACTAATTATACAGCTATGTTCCACGTATAGTCATTAAAAAAAATCTCCCGGCCACTTTATCCAGCTGTTTATAAAGTGACGTAGTAATATTTCATGTCAGAATTATTATTTTTTATAAAATATTGCAGGTATTAGATAGTTTCTTTTGAAACGGGATTATTAGTATTTTATTTCAATTCAAGGTGACCTGGCGGTCTAGGGGTAAGGTATCAGACTTCCGTGGTGGGGGTCCGGGGTTCAATCCTCGAACACGGCACAGATTTATCTGATAGCCAAACCCTTCCTTCACCTCTGACAAGACGTGTATTAATCACAACTTGTGAATGTGAGGAATGCCAGGCCTCCACCGTGGTTCTGATCCCACGTTAAACTGTAGGTCCTCCATTTCATCTCACAATCACCCTACCATTACACATTAGCGTAAGTGCGTATAACCCGAACGGGTAGTAAGACGCGGTGCTAACAATAATAATAATAAAATAATATTTCAATTCAACACCTGTTATGTTTGCGTTTCATTTTAGAGTTAGATCAGATCTACTATTTTACGAACTCGAATCTTTATTTTATATACGAATCCCGAATCTCGAATCCGAATCTTGAGAAAGATTAAGAACCTAAGAGGAAACAAGAATAGGAAAAAATAATAGAAAATAGTACCTGAATGTTAACATTATTGTACTAAAACGTATTCATTATAACGTTCATACATCCAGTTAAGTGTTAAATTAATGATCTTGGGACTAGTTGTTGATTTTGCCCTAAAATTATAATAATTAACGAGTAGTAAGTATATTGAAAATTGCACTTGTTAGTTGCTGAAATGCCCGCCAGGTTAAATGGTTTCTTTTATTTATCTATAATATTTTACGTGCACTTTCTGAGCCGACTGATTTCATAGACACAAGACTTACAAACTAACTGAATTCAACAACAGACCGTACCTAGTCACACAGAAGTCTCTGTGAAAGAACAAGACAAAATTATACATTTTTTTGGCCGTGCCTGAAATCGAATCAGGACCGTTTGGTCAGCGGTCAAACGTGCTACTGACTGAGCTATAGTGTCGTACTAGTTAAATAGTACAAGTTGTTCGCTGTTACTCTACCTAAAGTGTACGATTTAAAACAAAAATCTTATCTAACTCTACTCTATTTACTTTTGCGATAGCTTTAAGAATCCAGCACTTGAAAATATGAAGTATTAAAACATTCCACAATTTATTGTGCTTAATAATATATTTATTTCGTATATTTAATCTCTGAATCAACTTTTATTTATTACTATAATCGATTATTTCTCTATATCATAATATATTAAAAACTACCCTCTTCGTCACCGGCCCTGTGGCGCAACGGATAACGCGTCTGACTACGGATCAGAAGATTCCAGGTTCGAATCCTGGCAGGGTCGACCTTTTTTTTTATTTACTACAGGTTCGTTAAACAATAATCCCTTTACATATTTAAAAAATATATTGGTCAGTTTTACACGATATACGAAATAATTTCTTTCAACAATTACTGTTAATCTATTGTCGAGATACATTGGTATAGGGCCTACAGATAGAATATCGTGACGAAAAATTTGCTTTTATTTTGGTTTAACTTCTATGAGAATGTGAGCATTTGAATTTTAAATTATATTAGTACAATTTTTTTTTATGGAGCTCCCATTTGTGATGTCAAATATACATTAATCGGATAGACATATTCATTTAAGTACTGACAGGATCTGAACCAAGGATTCCTTAGCACTCATACGGTTTCCTTAACCATTGAGAAACAGTTGCGTTTGTGAGGAATACATGGACCCTTGGCAAATTGGTCTAAGGAGTTAGACTCACGTTGCTTATGGTAAAACATTTACGGGAAGGTAAGGGACTCGAATCCCGGCAGGGTACAGCTGGAAGTGTTTTACACACGTGTTATTTAATCACCGCAGCGAATGCGGGTGCATTTACTCTGAATTTACTCTCCTTATATGTCAAATTAATTAAATTGTTAATAACACTTGTGACCCGCATCGGTGCACACGCGAACTAAACGTCAAGCTCGTTTTGACTAACTTAGCCGGTGAAAAGAAGGTTGAGGGGTTTTAAAAACAGGGCAGATGTACTAGTGAGGGTGGTTTTTGCTTAATAGTTTTTTCCCCTTATGCAAATGTGAGTGTGTTTCGTTTCAAATTATACCTTCTCATCCCTATCCCAGTAGTGTTTTATATATAACACTACTGGGATAGGTTATATATAGTTATATATAGTTATATATAGTTATATATATATATATATATATATATGAGTGCTCATAGCACGAACAGTGGAAATAAAAAAAAGTTTTATTCATTTAATTTAAGAAATACATTCTATATGCTTTAAGCTGGGACTGTAGGGGACGCGAGAAAAGGTCAGTGTTTTTTGCCGTTTTTATAACAAAATATTATTTTGGCTAGAGTAAATAAAATATTTCTCCAGTAGAAACATAAAGAGTTTAATTTTCTTCACACGGTGACCTCAACAGTTGTTGAATAATTTTCATGAGCATGGCGGCATTAGATGAGAAACTTTTTAAATGAAGAGAAAAAATTGTCATTAAATTCCAGAACACCCTTGACAGATATTTAACAACAGTTGAGTTCACCGTGTGAAGAAGATTAAACTCTATGTTTCTGCTGACTCCCACCTTAACTTCTGCGAATTCTAACAAAACATTTCTTTAGTGTAAGTTTAGTGACTACCTGTAGGCTACACAGTCTGATTTTCGTAGGAAGCCCCGTTATTTGAAAACTAGAAACTAATATTATCACAATGGTGTAAATAAAAATACTAAAATTGTATTTATGATCTTAATCCGTTTAGTTAATAATTTAAAGCGAAATTATACAGCATTCCATAAGGAGGTAGCATCTTTTTGGATTAACGTTTTAACTAATAAATCAAAGATGTTACTACAGTGGCAAGTTTTAGTGACTTTTAATCAAAGTTGGTGGTCTAAAGTGGGCTTCCTATAAAATTCAGGGTTCAGTTTAGAAGCAAACACTGTGGTTGTCTTCAATAAACAATGTAGTTACTAAAACTTTTGACAGCGAGTTGTGTAAAAACGATATCTACGATCTCTTCCATCGGCTCGAAATTAAATTTATATATGTGTTTATTTTTCTAAGTAACATTTGAACACGTGCTTTGTCATTTTATATAATGTGGGCCGACAAATTAACAAACATAAAATTTGATTGGGCAATACGACGATAAGTAGAGTAAGATTCTTGTAGAAAGACACTTTAAGGAAATACAGACTTTTTTTTTCCTTTCAACATTGATAACATTTTACAATAATATAAATACTGATATAATCTATAAAAAGTTATATTTGTAGATCACATGGCTTGACGTATTACTGAGTATTAAATGATGATAGTTTTAGTAACTCATATAAATTATACACCCAATATCACCTCAGGGAATTGAAGGTCTTATTGAGAAAAGCTTCATCTTCGTTCTCTCTCAGTTAACTGTTGCCAAACCTCCTAGCTTTCATTTATATACGAAGATAGGTATGCTGGGGTAAAGGAATTTACTGGCAACATCGACGAACCAGCGTCGCAACATTTGCATTATATTTAAGAGCAGACTGACCACACGCAATCATAAAAAATGACAAAGTTGTTTCCCAATAGTGGACAAGAATTTCCTTCAGAGATGATATCCAGTGTAACCACTTTCTGATCTAGTTCTTTATACCACGTTCCCATTATATCCGACAACTACGAACTTTTTTTAAAGAGGCGTTGAAGACGTCCAAAAATCTCTCGTAATTAAAGAAGTGATTTTGTTATTTTTTACCCGCCTCGGTGGCGTAGTTGGCTAACGCGCTAGTCGTGTTTAGCTCAACCACCGAGGACGGGGAGATCGAGGTTCGAATCTCGGTAGGGTGAACTGGGGGTGGTTTTTTCTAAATGGTTTTCCACTCTCCCTCCACGCAAATGCGGGTTCACTTCCTCTAAATTCAACCCTCCCAATTCCTTATCCATTAGCGTAATTAGTACTTAAGCGTATAACCCAAACGGGTAGTAAGACGCGATGCTAAATAATAATAATAATGTTATATTTTAAATAAGGCTCCCGCCAAAACGAAGGTGGAGCTGATTTATTATACAGGAAAACTTTTTGACAGTTATAAAAGTTACTAAAATGTGTTAATACACTCATACGGCAAGTTATGTGGCATGTGACTTTTGACCGGGTTGATGACCAAAAAAAAAGCATGGTTTTCTTAATCGCCGTGTCTTACTACCCGTTCGGGTTGTATGCATATAGACAAATTCCGCTAGTGTGTTAGGGATGAGGAAGGTTGAGTTTAGAGGAAGGGCACCCTCATTTGTTTGAGTGAAAAACCATTCAGGAAAAAACAACCTCAGTACATCGGACCGGGATTCGAGCCCTGTCCTCCCCGTCTCCGGCAGTCTAGTCTGTTGCGAGAGTGACGCCGACCGAGACCACGCGACCACCGAATCAGGTAAAAAAATAACACTAATAATAGGGTAAAAATGTTATAAATGTTGGTCGCATTAAAAATACATATTTTCTAAAAGGCTCTTTGTATGAAAATCAGACTGTACGTTCTATCTGATACTTCTTGGGAAGTCTCAGTGTTTTATTGTTACGATATGCTACCGGCATACATCGCGTGCGAGAACGGTCCATATTTATCGCTTGTAAAAAAAAAAGCTTGAATAACACCACTTATTAAAATCTGAACGTAATAAAAACTGCCCTTTAAAGCAAAAGTGATACAACTTCCAGATGAATATTAAAATAACGGATGGCAGGAAAAAACTTTTACGTGAATTATAAAAGGCCTGCTTTAATATTATAAAATGTTTTAACTAAGATAGTTTTGATATAAAAGATAGTACGTCAAATTGTGTATGTTTTATTCTATATAAAGTAATCTACCCCTTTTTTTTAATGTGAAAAAGAAGTGAAGAAGTTCTTAGTTTTAATATATTTACACCGGTAAGCACACGGACAAAGGCTTCAGTCACTTCCTGTCTGATTTATGGTAATACGGAGGTTGAGGTTCGAATCCCAACTGGGTGTTGACCACACGTGTTGTTGAAAAATTATATACGTGACTGTCATTTTAAATTATACCATAAACTAATTTTATTTTTTCCATAAAGATACCTAATATTGGCGTTGGAGTTAATAATGTAGTTCGATCCCCATCGGGTGCACTTGTGGTGGTTTTTCATAAATGGTTTACTCTCCCTCCACGCAAATGCGTGTGCACTTCGTCTAAATCAAATTACCCCCTCATCCATATATTATTATAACTAACCGTTAACAAACTTGGAATCTAACGTTCTTATAAAAAAGATTTTAAAAAATTAGCTTGCAAATTAATATTGCTGTGGACACGCGTACTAAACGCCAAGCTGATATATTTTGGTTTGCCGGTTACTGGAAGATTGAAGTTTGAGTCCTGATCGGGTGTATTGAAGTGTTTTTTCACCATAAATGCCTTATCATGCTCATTTACAAATGTTGGTACATTTCGTTTAAAATCTGCTTTCCTCATCCCCGTCCCAATAGTGTTTATTAATAGCTAATAGCCCGGATGGGTGATAAGAATTAGAGCGAAGAAAATAGAACATTCTAAGTTAGGTGACTGATCTCAGAAACTATCAAGTTTCTAGTTTTGACAAAACATTCAAATTAATAATAAAGATGTCCCCCGAAAATAAAAGTACTTACCATATTTACGGTTTAGCTGAAGCTCTCGTGATACCAATAAACCACTAACAACTCAAATTGATCTAAGAGATCTAGTACTTATATACGACGCCAAAACTCGGATGATATTGAAAAAGGGGTGGGGAACGCCAACAGCCAATGATAGAGGGTTAAAGATTGAGAAAAGTACCTTTTCTTTTTCTTTTCTTCTTCTTCTACCTCGTTCACCATTAGGTTCATATTTTAAAAAATTACGAGCGAGAGAGAGAGAGAAAATGCACACGAAACAATGACGACCAACTTTCAATGTCAAACTTCTCAGCAAATCAGTTAACAAGTTTGTTTCGATCTCATATATAGCTTGTTAACTCCGCCCGGTTGCCATTGAAGGATTCCAATAGACAAACGTCTTTTGTCACACTTTCGATTATAAATCTATTCCAAAGTTGGCGCAACAGGTTTTATTCGCTTCCCCCCTAGATGGCAACAGTTAGAGAAATGGCTTCTTTAAATTAGGATTAAGAGGGTTATCTAAATAGCCCATGTTTAAATAGTCGGCTCATTAATTTAGTCTTTGAAAAAAAAAGTTGTGTTTTTATCGCATAAAACATATATCGAATGAAATAAATTTGAATTAAAGTTAATTATCTGTACATGACTGGAGAGGGATAATGGGACTCTACTAATCCAAGGCTGCTTGCATGTCATTGAGGTCCAGACACGGTGTGGGCGTGACTTAAGGGAATTGTGAGGTCACGTGACCTCTCACGTCATTGGTGGGAGTTTGATGACGTGTGACAGGGAGATAAGAAACCATACCGGTGACCGTATAGTAATTATTATCAACGCGTCTGCTTATAATTTTATTTGATTCCTTCCTGTATAGATTATAAGATATTGACGACCCAACAACTAATAACACTCATCAAAAGGTGCTGTAGTCATTCAATCTACTTACATTTAGACAGTGACTGAGCGTAGTGAGGTCCTGTTTTAGCTTGAGTATTTGGTATTTCGTCTGTCCGGATGTTTGTTCCACGATGATTGTTAAATGCGTGAAACAATTTTAACAAAATTTGGCAGGTATATTGTTTGGAACTAGGCCGAACGATGTTTGTACATGGTTTTTCAATCTGGCTTTCAGTTTAGGCCTAAATAAGGCGGTTGCTCAAAAGATTTTTCGTTTAGTAGATCATCTCAAGTGATTTTAAACTAAAACCAAGCAATTGATGGATAGGTCTACCTAGGGCGTATTTTTGTAAATTTTGAAATATATTGTGAGACAGACGTCTTAAAACACGTTAACAAAGGTTTATGCTCTATGAATATAATGTACTATTGAATGTAGTATTCATTTGTTTTTTTTAACTAAATATCCAAGTAAAAATATCAACTTCATTTCCAAGGAGAAATAATTATGGAAAATATTTCAACTTGAAATCCAAAGAGAAATTTTAAGACTGTAGTAACGATAAGAACATGGAGGGAACGAGCTTTAATGTTCACAGAACGAACGACCTCTATGTCAAGGAACGTGTTCGTCACTAATATTTTTTTATAAATGTTATTAGTTTTGAAAGATGTAAAATTAGTGACATTTCTGTTACACCATTTTAATTAAAAAAAATAGAAATATAAAGAAGTCACAATCTTTTTATAATAATAATAATTATTATTATTATTATTAAAAAAGTACTACTATCGAATTAGACAAAAGATTAGAAATACGGAAATTGTTTGGAGGAAATGCGATTGTATTAGCGTGGAGAGATTCTAGGAAAATCGCGGTGAGGGACAGGGCGCTACAGGTGTCCTCCCCCCCGCCCCCATCGAAATGTTGACTGGATGTCCCTCTCATTCTTCATCTTATACTCTCTAGTACTTTTTATACCCCTTCACTCAAATTTAAAATCAATTAACCATTTATCAGCTAATAATTAATCTGATTTAGATGATATATGCGTATAACAAGAACGGGTGGTAAGACGCAGTGCTAATAATAATAATAAGATGATATAATTTAAATGCTTTATGAGAAAGACTTGTTATTCAACTTTTTTTCAGATATTCTTTTTAATAAGCAAAGTCAGCTTGTTTATTGATTGTGTAGACTTACAACTTACTTGGTTATAGTTTTGGTAATGGTAATATTATATATAATACATTATAATATATATTACATTATACACACACACACACACACACACAAGAGAACGGCTGAACCGATTTTTTCAAAACAAATACTCATTTTAAAGTTTACTAGCCCAGGCTGTCGGCAAAAATAGTAGTTTCAAATTAAAATCCGACTATCCTTAACGAATTTCTATAATTTCTGCTGCGTGTGCAGTACATCTGTACAAATAATTCTTTGTTTACATCACCTCACCAAGAAAGCTTTGATTCGTGTAGTTCTCTTTGATTGAAACTAATATCTATCTCAATTCTTACTTGAGAGGTATGGTGCAACAAATAGATCGAGAACTGGGAGAGGACACGTTTTAATGTCATCATCGTGGTGTTGAGGGGACAAATCTAAGTTTAACTTGAAATTAAACACCAAAAGCTCAAAATCTTTGAAAAGTTTATAGGCTTTAACGGGTAAACCTTTAACTAGAGAGTCGACCGAGTCTTATTATTCTATTAAACTTTTCCCAATAAAAAGTTTTGGATACTTTTTAGCGAGATAATCCACCGCCATCGCTGAAACGATCTACTAAATTACTAATAACGATTTATAGCGATAGATTGGTTCCAGCTTTTTTGGTTTAAAATACATTTTATGAAACCAGAGCGCTCTGTTATCCACTCTCGAAACTATTATGGCTTTTCAAAGAATTCAAGGAGATGAATTTGTTACACCGTACGACAATGACACACACACAGACAAATAGTTCAAAACATCACTTTCATCGTTGTTGTTCCAGAGGCGTTTTAACACAGCTAGAATAATAATTGTTGGTACTTAAGGCTAGACTTACCGTGAACTCTGAATAAGTGGCGCACACATTAGGAGGCGAGTAGGGTTGTGGGGGGGNAATAAAAGCTTAAAACATATTAAGTAAAACATTTTATAATATAGAGCAATGTCATTGTATAGAATGCATGGAATACATTTTAAAACCAGACCTTCAACATAATTAAAAAGGTATTTATAATTTACCACCATATTCACCTTGAAATAGAGAAACGGGAAAAGTACAGAAAATAGTTAAGATATAGTAGGATCTTGGTAGGGCATTTTTTTTTATAAAATACGAACACTTTAAAAAATATATATATTTATTTGTGTTCAAGAGTTGTATTTAAAGTACACTTTTTGAATCAACGGTCTAAATCGAGGCTCTAATCCCAGTTGGGTTCACTGAAGGTAGATTTTCCTAAAGGGTTTCTCACTCTCCTTCCACGCAAATGCTGGTAAATTACCTTTAAAATGCTTCCTTCCTTATCCCTAGACCATTACGGTAGAGTAACTATCATATATGATTATAACCTGAATGCGTAGTAAGACATGGTGATAAAAAAATAAAAAAATCACTTCAGTACATAAACTAATTTAAACACTAGAATAGTAAAGATATGTTTCAAAAATTTGATTCATAATTAAATAATAATTAGTTAACTTCTCTACTAATTAAATCAAGAAGACACGCCGTAAAGCTTCGACGACATTATAACCTTTTAATTTTACACAAGTTTTAAGCCAATTATAATGCCTACATTCAAATGATTTTCGAACAACAACTGTATTAAATTATTACGACGATAAACAATATTTTATATATTAATATGACTATAACAGAGTTTTAGTTAACAATACCTCCACTTATTGTTTTATTCTCACAACCAATCGTATCGATAGCATCTTTCTATAGTTTTATTTAAAGTTATTTATTATCAAATTAACAAGAAAACCAACTCGGGATGTTTTTCTTGGTATATTTGCGCGTTACCGACTGAGATAAGATTTCAGTCATTTTATCCAACAATGTTTTAATATCGGTATTCAGTTTCGCGGCCACCTTATAGTCAAGTAGACCATAACCTGATTTATTCAGTCATCTTGACACGTATTTTAAAAAATTGGATCGAGACATGTTGACCTTAACCTTTTACAAAGAAGAAAAATATATATATTTTTTATTTGTGCAATGTCGAAACTCTCTCGTTGTTGAGATGAAGTGAAGGAAAAGATTTATAAGCTATACAGTATACATACACATTGATGGCTATTTAATTAAACTAATTACAATTTATTAGCCTTCTTGGTAGCTCAGAGCGTTGGTGTTAGGTTTGTTATTCAAACAGTGGTTTAATTGTGGGTGAATTGGAGGGGGGGGGAGACACCCTCACACTACTTTTTTATACCAGGATCACAATCAACTTAACTTTAACTTAACGTAACGTTCACTTAAGGTTCAGCTAACTTAAGAAAACAGATGTGTGATCACGATTCACGTAACTTAACGTAACAACTCGAGCCAAACATCTGCATTCTCGAGTATGATCTGTGATTTGTACTATTTGCAAAGTGATGATCTGTGAATGCTACAGTTTTCAATAAATATCTATTATTAAACTTTTTTGATAAATTTAGCGTTCCTATTTTAGTTTAATTATTTTGTTTCAATGTTTGACCACTAGAACTTAAGAGTAAACCTCGGTCATAAAACCAACAAATGAATTACTAAATAGCCCTGTTGACGTCACTCGCATAATGATTGGTTAGCTGGACCACGTGATACCCTTTATGTAACGTTCATTTAACGTGAAAGACCTCCCAGGACATCTATTATGTTAAGTTAACTGCAAGTGAACGTTAAGTTAACTGAATCGTGATTGCTTCAATTTAAAAACACGAGGAGATCCTTTGCGTTAAGTTGCGTTAAGTTACGTTAAGTTAACTTTAAGTTAACGTTAAGTTGATCGTGATCCCGGTATTAGAATGGTTCTCCCCACTTGTTCATTCGAAAAATTAAAGTAGGATGTTTTAGCATAAACATAGGAACTGCTATTCAATTATAAATAATATTAAATTAATTAATCAATGATTAAGGATTCAAACACCAATCTCTTTCTTTGACCATGTCATTGGCAGTCTAGTCTTAACACGAGAGTGACACCTTAGACCATGCGGCCACTGAAGAAGGTATATCACATTGTTATAGGTATGAACGTTAAACGCGTATCTATCGTTCTAAATATAGATAGATAGATAGAAAGAAAAAGAATTTAATAAAATGAGTAATTCAAATCCCCCTTCCCTCTCCCAAATATTTGAAATTTAACCACTCTCTTCTATGGTCGAATGTTCTAACTAAGACCTCACTCTCGTAATAGACTAAACTACCGCTGATGGGGATAACCAGGTTCAAATCCAGGTCGGGTTTATTTCGGGTATCTGCCTAAATGGTTCTACACATTCCCTTCACACAAAAGTTGGGTGCATTTACTCGAAATCTAACGATCCTCCTCCTTAACACATTAGCGTAATTAGTACGTATGCGTATAGCCCTAACGAGTAATAAGATACGATGATTAAAAAAATATTCTAACTTACATGATTCATGATTTCAAGATAGCCGAGAAGATGTGTCAAGGTCAATAATGAGCCCAACCACTCCTGGTTGGCGCATGAGCAAGAAAATAGGCCACCAATCGAGAGAATAAGACAATATTTAACCTATAATCAGGGATTAATAAGACAGAACAAGAAATAACATCCGTTGAAATGATTATCCCGGGTTCTACCTTGAAGTAAGGAATGTAATTTCTACTCACTGAATTATTATCTCACGTATTTTTTATTTTCTCTCCTTTGGTTATGATTATATATGTTGCAGCTGTTACAGATTCATAACTATGATAGCGCTTATATGAGTAAGTTTCGAATTATATACATTTTTTCCATTGCATCTTACTACAGACCAATTTTTTTAAAGAGGGTATTATCTGTATACTATACTAGCATTTTCTTAGAAATAGACATACAGCTAGAAAAAATTACTAGACCTATTTTTTCGTATTCATATGTCAAGTTATGTGATCTACGGTTGTCACTTTTGATAGATATTATAATTTTCATTTATTTGAGGTATTATATCAGCACATGATTTTAAACTAACTTAAATCTAAAACAAACACAACATCCAGCCCTCCGGCCGTTAATTCATCACTGTGAAAGGAGAAACCCATATTTCACCAATGGTACATTTATCGGGCATACCAGGAATCGAGCCCGGGACCCTTAACTGAGTAGACAGACATGCTACCGACTGAACTAAGGCGTCGAACAATATTATCGATACCTTTAAGGTAACAATAATGATAGTAAAATATTATTATTGTTGGGTGTAAAAAAGAGTTTATTTCTAAAAGGCCCTTCTTATGAAAATTTGACTGTAGTAACTTTACAAGCTGTCAGATAAGGCTTTCTTTCCCTATAAAATTAGGACTGTAGGTACACAGGCTAATCCCATTTAATCATACTAATTAAGCAGTAATAAGGAAGGTAAAATGTATTGGTAAAGTATCAATGTTTGCATAGAATAAGAGTGAAAAAACATTTAGGAAAATAAAATACTTTCAGTACTCCCGACTGGGTTTCGAGCCCTAATATCTCAGTCACCGACAAATCAGATTGAGTTTGACATTTAGAGCGCGGGCGGGTTCTTTACACCATTTATTTTATTTCTTAGCATCATGTTTTATATTTATTGTTGTTATTTCTTTGGCCTTTACAACCACTGTTCAATTTTTATCTTGATTATTTAGAGTATACAACTCGTGCTGACATCTGTGATGGTTTATTTAAACTAACTAGTTTCCCTCTATCTCTCTTCATGTTGCATCTCTTTCTCACGCACTATCTATGGACTGAGCAAGACAAGATGACAACTTTATCAAGTCCATAGCTTTCATGAAACAAACGCGGCTCGTGGTTTGTTACCAGGGTATGCAGGGTGATAGGATTGTACTGGTAATTTGATTTTTATAAATCTCAATAAAATATCTAGAGTAAAATTGTGAAGGCCTTGACTTGAAATAACTTATAAGCAATTGACCAAAGACTTGTGTAGTTATAGGTAGTAAAAACGAAAAAAAAAACCCAAAAAGGACAAAATAATATTTTTTAAATAAACATAGGTCTCAAAAGTATTTTTTACTATGACGAAACAGATATGACCAAGGGCGGATTTACGATCCTGCCGCCCACTGATCCCACCTTAATTTCAAACATTCTAAATCCCCGTTCCCCCCCCAACCCTCATACACCGATATACATATCATATACAAAAGTGCTTTCTATGGAATGACAGATAAAAAGTGCTAACATTATTTTATTATTTATTATAGTGAGGTTTTATAAGTAGTACGAATCTAAGCAAAGACTTAAAAAATTGAAATAAATACTCCTACACTATCACATCACAAATTCAAATATTATATAATTTAAAATATAATGTCTGCATTAGTAGACTAGAACATGCTACTATAGATAAAATATTAGCATGTTAACAATAAGAAAATAGTCTATAGTATCTTTCACCTTGATTTCTGCTTAGCGAACTGGTCAATGATACCAGGCAAATCCCTTTTTTCCAATAAGTGACCTTCAATTAAGACGATTATCAGTGAATTAAGGTGATAGTCTATCATAAAATTATTTTAAATGGCAGAAAATTTTTTTTTATTATTTTCGTCATTCAAAATTTGCCGCCCCTAAAATCTGCCGCCGTAGGCATGTGCGTAAATACGCTCCTGGATATGACAAACACAATGTTATGGTTCCAAGCATTTCAGGACTCTTTTATAATTAAATTTTAAATATTTTAACTATAGTAAAATTACACATTTTTAAATTTCAAGAATTCAAAAGAAAATGTAAGATTCGGATTCAAGCCAATTTTTATTTTTATTTTGTGTTACGAATACAACCTATTATCAGTTTGCTCACCACGGCTTTTTACATTGAAAAATCATGTGTTTAAGTTTTTGGGTTTTCCCCATAAAGCTTATGACTTCACTGAAATAATTTTAGTTTTGCAAACTTCTTCCTAGAAACCTAATCATATAAAGCACATTTTTTCAAAAGTTGAACAAGCCCCATTTTTTACTTAAATGTAAATTAAATAGGGTAAATAAAAATTACAACTACTCTAATTTTATTGCAATCTTTGATCTGCCAGCATACTTTTATTTTGTCACACTGCAATTTATTTTAATCGTGATGTAACAGACCACAAAAATAGTCAAATACTATTTACACAATATCAGGGACATGTAGCATAGGCCATTATAATTCATAGATAATATATGTTTTTACCTGATAATATCATTCAATAATTTTTAATATGTATTGCAAAAGGGTGTGTTTCAATTTTAATTTAACATAGAAGCCTATTAGTCAAAATTTTGGGAAAAGGGATGGGGATTCCTAACGCTCAACATTCCCTCATAAACATCGGCTATGTAAATGCTACATTTGAATCGTCGCGCTGTATGGAGCACAAACTTGGACCCACAGAAAGATGGGAAAGAAATACTTGGAGAGCTTTGAAATGTGAAATGTGAAATGATTAGGTGGACAGAGTGACAAATGAAGTCCTAAGAAGAGTGGGTGAGAAGAGAACTATTTTGGATGCGATTCTTCGGTGCAAAGCAAACTGGATCAGACAAATCCTTACTTAGGAGGAACTGTCTTCAACACGACATCATAGAAGGCAAAGTTTAGAGAAAGAGGAGCTTAGGAAGGAGGAGGATTTGAATATTGGATGACTTGAAGGAAAGAAGAAAACTCTTGGAACTGAAGGAGGAGGCAGAGGTCAGGGCGCATTGGTGGTTTAAGTTCACTGACAAAAGGAATGAACCTGTAAAACAGAACATCTAATAAAAATCTCATCAGGTAAAATATCTTTACTTTTTATGTTTATGAATTTATACTCATCATGTACTTAGATAAGATATGATTTTTTTTTTAAATTGTGTGTTTAAGAACAATTTTAACCGTTCAGGCTCTTCAGAAATGTGTCAGTATAATGTACTCTTATAACCGTTAATTCATTGACATTTTATTTATACAGCATGTTACACTCGTGTAATAATTCACTGCACATTGACACCATTATAACATGAGCACTATCGATGTGATTAGGGATGAAATCACATTAAAATAATGTGGTTGTTAATATATGCTCTGGCAGTGAGACAAATTGAGCCTTCAAAATGTCGACAATTTATAAGGAAAATACAACACATGAACTGATTATTTTTATTTTCATTTGTTTTTTACCTTCGTTTATAATTCTGAATCTTAATAATACCTTTGAAGACATAATAATATGTTTTGAATTGGGTCTGTACTAATAATTCATCTTGTTTGTAACCTGATTCTAAATTAGGTTTTCAAAAAGAGATTGCAAGAGAAAGAGAGAAAAAAAATCTTCATGGAATACACTCAATGCCAAGACAATCACTTATGTTTTATTTTTTTGAGTTGCTACTGTACGGAAGTAATTTATAATCACTTCAAAGTGTATGAAGGAAACCTGTTGGCAATGTTTCGCACCAATTTCACTAATAGCTATTATATCGTTTTACTTGCCTCTTTGGAGAGAGAAAAAAAAAGTGTAGGAAGGAAGCTTCCCTCGGTATTTAACAAAGGTGAGTCCAGAGTCATTATTGTGTGTGGCATGACATCAACCTGATCACTTATAGTGTGTCCAACAAATTAAAAAGTAATTATACCACCTACCTCATCCACACAATAGTACCTAATTTAGGTAGGTAATACAGCTTAAAGAAGGCGTTGCATAGTGGTGCAGTTTTATGTATTCTACAACTAAGGGTCTCTGGTTCTATTCCTGGAATTATTATCGACCAGGGTCTGGGTGTTATAAACTAATATAAATCTAGAACAGACAAGTTGTGTGCTTATATAATCAGTTGGTTCAGAAAGTGCACGTTGAATACCTCAAATAAATTAAAGTTTTTAACAGTTTTTACTAGAGTTGGGTCAAATCCATTGTTTTACTAATCCTAATCTCTAATTTACCTTCAAATCCAGAATTTTGTAAAAAAATTATGAACAGAAGAGGAAATATAAATATAATAAAATAATACAAAATAAAAATAATGACTAAATATTACCATTTTTTCTTAAAATCCATTCATTATAACATTCAAAAATTCAGTTAAGTGTTAAATTACTGGTCTTGGGCCTGGTTCTTAAGTTAATACTTTAATTATAATTGGTTCTGAACCCCCATTAAACAGTATTAGTGCTCTAAAACAAATCTTACTTGAAAAAAAATATATATATATATTATATAAAATTATTTTAAAGTATTCTAGTTTCAAATCTTAAATTGTCTCAAATATCCTTAAGGAAGTGAGGGATTCAAGGGCCCAACCCTAGTTTTTACATCATCTGCTAACCATCAGTTACCGCCACTCTTACGGCAAATGGACTTCCAAGTAGACATATTGACTACAAACATAAACATTGACAATGGGTGTAAGAGAGACCAGGAAAGTGAAGACCATAGGAATGAAGTTTTCGAGGAGTATGTTAGCTGTCACAAGAAACAAGATTAAGAATGAAGTTGTCCAGACAAGAAGAGTTTGGATATGTGAAATTGTAGAGGGAGCACAGGTGAGATTTTAAGGTTATATAATGAGGATGTAAAAGTAAAGAATCCCAAGGAGAAGAATGATGTAGATGGACTACGTATTAGAATGACTGAATGGGACACCAAGAAAGAGATGGGAGGAAAAGATAACAGCAAGTGAGAAGAGAATAATGGAAGGAATGCAGAAGATGGAGGCATTTTACTAAGGTGAGCCGGCCAACAGGCTGGAAACAGTTGATGATCATTCGTGTAGTGCGTTTACCAAAATAGGGTGTGTGAAGAATTTAAGGAGGTATGTAACTTTCCACTTTATTATTAATTACAGTATAACCGCTGATAACCGAAGTAAAGGGGGCTGAATCCGTTTTGTATTAGCAAATTTTCAGATATAAAACTAATACTCCTCTGAAAGATTTTAAAACAATTATAAATTACATAAAATAGTTACATAAGAGTATTTTTTATATATTTATGAACATTCAATAGTTAAATAAATGGTTATTCACTATAACAAAGTTAAATACACAACAAAACTAAATTTATCATTTCTTCTTAAGAGTCTGAAATTTTCATAAAAGTTGCCGTTTCAGATATTAAGAGGTCTGGATCAAGGCCATAGCCAGACAATAATTTTTTTTGGGGGGGAGGGGGGGTCTTGGTGGGCACATCCACAATTGCGGGAGGCTAGAAAAAATTATGACTACTAAACACTTCTAGAGGCTATCTTAAGTGTTTTTTTATGGCAACATAACCCCTTAACTGCCGGAGACTAGAAAAAAACTAAACATTTAATAAACTTTAAAAGCTATCTGAAGTGTTTTTCATGGCAACATAGCCCCCTAAATGCCGGAGGCTAGGAAAAATCCTAAATATTAAACATCTTTAGAAGCTTTCTGAAGTGCTTTATATGGTAACACAGCCCCCTAATTTTGATATGGTTTGAACCATAAATAAAGCCATATATATTTTGTTTATAAAATTTCAGGGAGGGGGGTTGAACCCCCAAACTCCCCCCGACTACGGCCTTAGTCTGGATATTGGAGGTTTTAATGTACATAACACATTTTGTACAATAGTAAACCTGTAAACAAATTGATGCAGATTTCTGAACACCTGGCCTCGACTATTAAGTGTTTCCATTTTATGTACCCTCTAAGACAGGGGTCCCCAAACCTATGCCCGTGGGCACCATGGCGCCCACCGAGCCTTTTGCGTCTGCCCGCCACTTTTTGACTACAGCTGAAATGTTCTTGACTAATAGTTTTAATCTGTCATTTTCCGACAAAAATCAAGTTTGTGCTTATCTCCAGGTATGCTGTTCTCAAGAAGTTGGTGATTGAAAGCCCCCCTCTTTCCAATCCCTCCCTCTCATTTCTCTTTCTTTTCCGGCTCATTTACAAAATGTACTTTTACTCGGAACTACAATTCTAATAGTTTCAAGCTGAATGGTTCTGCTTTTTCCTAATGTCAAAGAACTGCCCCCATCCATCATTCTCCCCACACTCACCAATACCATGCTAATACCTCCTATTTTCTTTGTTAATATATTGACATGATTATACCCACCTTTGTTGCCAGAATAAACACAGAATAAATATATATTTTAAAAATGCACCAAAGCACCAAAATGGTGGTGAGAAGTTAAATATTTTCTTGCATCTTTATTTTGGTCTTGTTAAAACCATAAGTAAAGAATTATTTTTTTATTTATCTTTCGTCAAGTTGGAGGGGGTTGAACCCCCGCCCCCCATTTCCCCAATGGCGCCTTGAGTATTAACCAAAACTCCATGTAACGTCACAATCGCTGTTGGAAACTTAACACGCCATGACAGCAGTTGACTGGTCGTGTGTATGGCGTTGAGGCTGACCTCTGAGCCTGGCAGGAGTTAGTAAATTTGCCTTGAAAAAAAAAAAAAATTGGTGCCCTCTGCACTACCGTTAATTTTGAATATGCTCTAAGGTATAAAAAGGTTGGGGACCTCTGCTCTAAGACGTCTTTGCATACTCTAAGTTGAATATCACTGACTAAAACTATTTACCACTCAAAGCTGTTCTTAAGATATTAAATACGAGGAAACTATAGATTGTTACAAAATTAAAACCACAATTATTATAGCTGGGTTAAAGATGCACAAACATGAGAGTTATTAGTGGGTAAATAAAACCAATGATAAATAAATATTAATTCTATTTTAATAATGATGCACTCAGCAACAGTTATTGATACATATCTCAATATATCTAATTACTGGTATAAAATTCTCAAAATACAAGTAGAGGTGATTAATATACTTTATCATTAAACTAAATAAATTTCATTTGGGATACACAATATAAACACACACAATAAAGAAACAAAACGAACACAAGCAACTACAAAAGTAATCTTTCATATGACAAAAAAGTTTTACGAGTTCTAGAATCTACTCAGAAAATAGCGATTAAAAAAATATTAAAAGATTTATATATTTACAGCATAAAGATTAAAATTAAGATTTCCAAGACTTGTAAAACGATATATATACAAGAGGTTCAGCATAAAAATAATCATATGAATAAAACTACATAAAAGTTTGATTAAAACAAATCCAAGATAGTGGTGGTCTCCGTAATGTAATTGCTTCATTGGAAATATCACATATTATAAAAGTTAAAACTAGGAATGATGGCAATGACTTTATAAACAGACTACTCATATTTAATCAAACGCAGGGCATAAAAGTGATGTATATGATTGTTGAAACCATGAATTAAGAAGACGAGTAATCAAGTTTCAAAATAATTAGAGAAAACCAGGTACTAAATCATCATTCTTAGTTTAAACACACAAAAGAAAATATTGTGAACTAAGATGCCACAAACTATTAAACATTTGAAACTATATTAAAAATACATTTGCAAGATGTGTGCTGAAACAAAATATCACCATTTTGTGAAAAGCATTTAAAAAGCTGATGATTCACTTATACAGATTAAAAAAAGATTGAATGATATCTACAACCTATTTATAACCCTTTAACAATCATCTTGTATGACTTGACAGAAAAATACCTAGGCTTTTAATGATCAGTCGCAAGGTAATCTCAAAGCAGAAACTATCAGCTAAAAAAAAAAAAAAAAAA
>CABFWO010001401.1:45128-98405 GCA_902155825.1 Timema genevievae
GGGGGGGTTGAAAAAAAGGACTAAAATTGTGTTACCAATACATTTATGGTCCCTAAGTTAATCTCAAAATGGCTATATTTCAGAATAAACATATAACAAGAATGCCAAAGAAACCAAACACACCTTTCCACATTATTTCAATATAAATGGACACATTCTGATAGTTTGTCAACATATAAACAAATCAATTGTATTTACATTCATCCTAGAAAATGCCATTGAAATATTTGTAGATTTGATTGTACAATTTATTTCACAAATTCGTAAAATAGCTATCCTACATTATTAAACACAAACACGATTCACAGGTCATGGACAGTGGTATATATCTCTGTTGGTGTGCAATCTAAGTATATAATATTGCTACCAAATTAAAGAAACTAAACTTCCACAAAAGACGTTCATCAGATACCAAAGGGAAGTCAGCATTCTTGACAACAGGTTGGTGGTACCACAATCGACACCAACACAATAGCTAATATATGGCCACACTTTTTCAAAATAACTGCCTCAATTTTCTGTTTAGAAACCTATGACTAAACAACAAGGTACATTTTTAGGAAACCAAAGAAGAGCAGTTAATAGTCAGATTTAAATTTACCAGTATAGTTAAAAACATGATTTGTGTTTTGTATAGTCATTTGAATCAAAAAATAAAATTAAAATATATATTTATATATTTTAACTCAATTTCAGAGTTGATCCGATAAATTTGAAACTTTATTTTATTTTTCAATAGAGCATAACAATTGGACAATACTGCTTAATCATAGCAATGACATTATATACAGCAACATAAGCATTGATTAATGCCATTTTGAAATATACAATTTCTACCACAATCTTTCACACTTACTTAAACATTTAACATTTACATAATTTGGGTTGAGGGGGGGTATTTTTCGCCCCCTCGATAGTTACCAAAGCAGCGCTGGAAGATTTATACAGTAATAGAGCATCTTCTTATATAAAAAATCTTTTCTATTAGGTATTTAGTTAAATGTTCTAATTTTATTCATTACTAGAGATAGCATGGGGCAAAAAAAAAAAATTCAAAACGTATATAAATATGATCAAAGCTATTAGAAAGAGGGAAAGAAACCAAAAGGCCATATATGATTGAGGTTTTTAAAGGGCTATAATGTATTAAAAAAATAGTGAAATTAAAAGTTTTCACAATACAATGAAAATTTCAAAATTTAATCTAGAAGGTTGGTAAGTCTTACAAGTATCTGTAGACTATCGCACAAGATAAAACGTGCGCAGACACACAATAAGGAAATTAAATATAACTAATCCATGTGCCGATGTAAGACACCATTTTAACAATCGAAGTGAATATCAAAATATTAAGGTTAGGCTTTTATAATAAGTAGTGTTTTGTTGGGTTTTATTTCACCGTTTTTTAGTTCTCGTTTGTGTCTTATGGATACATTAATTACTCTGATAGAGTAAGGGTGAGGCTGAGAGAATAATTAATGTTAAAGTAACATTAGGGATGAGACCCTCGAATCATTAAGCTTATTGGAGACTAGAGTATTCGAGAAAAATCAGATTCAAGAATACAATGTTTAAAAAAAAATTTTTGTTGCAAATTTTGAATTGTAATTTGTTTTATTGCTTTAATACACTTTATTCGTGGTTCAACACATAATTTTCTAAACAAGCTTGAAAACCAGATTCCATACCATTAATTTAACACTTTATTGAATGTATGATCATTAAATTATAACTAATGGATTATAACCAAAAAAATAATAGCATTTAGATACTATTTATATTTTGTATCATTCCCTCTTTTGTTCATAATTTTTACCCAAGATTAGGATTGGAATTCGAGACTTGTTGACAAAATAGTTATTTGGATCCGTAAAATAGTAGATTTGAGCCAACTCTTAACTCGCATATTGGTTTTCATTAAGTAACGTAATTTAATATCTTACAGCACATTAAAACACACACAAGCCCGTTCCTTACTCTATACTTCCACATGCACACATCTTACCGAGTCCGAATGTCAACTGGCACTCATAGTCTAGGCCCTGGTTCAAACCCAGATGAGGTCAAAATATGTGGAACTGTATAATACCAATCCAGAGAAGCTATCCATAAGACAATACAAACACAATCCAAAAAGATATTAATAAACATTTTAAAATAGCATCTCTTAGAATATCAAATGAAAGATGATCAAATAAATTAACGAAAGAAAAATATAATGACAAAGATACCATTAGATAAGTCGAGGAACAGCTAACAATTAAGGACAAAAAGGAGTCAAGACATTTTTAGACTATAGGCCTAGTAAGAGATTAAATAAATAAATGCAGTAGTCCACCAATTTTTTTTTTACTATGTGTGGGGCCATTTGATAAGATCAAAGTTGAAAAATATCTCCATTACAAGAAATTTGAGGATGTGCAAAAGTCATGTTTTAAATGTAAAGTGGAATCAAAGTGACTCTTTAAACGTGTGAAGAAATGTTGGTTTTGGTTGTTATCATAAATTCATTAATGCATCTAAGTAAAGAGAAGAGACCAAAGGACACTATGTTATTTTATGATGACATATCTGATTTTATCTCGGCTTATGTTAATGGCACAGTTTAATCATTAGTCGGTGTTAAATTACTGTTCAAGGAGTGTGTGTTTGTGTGGGTGTGTACATGTTACCGTCCAAACCCAATTTCAGGACAGACCAGGTCGACTAAGCCAAATTGATACATCCTACCACTTGTAGGATAAACCGATTCAGCCTGATGTTTTTAGGCAGTACTAGTTTTCATTCTTCTTAGCCCATAAGATGAATCGACCTCGGACAAAAGCTTGAGGCAGAAACCATTCTAAGATATAAGTAATTTAGCATTAAGCATGTATTTTAAGCTCAACCCCAATAGCATGATTGTATATTTGAATCGTACAACTAGACTGCCCCACATTAAACTGATTTTAAAATACTCGTATTAGCCAATTTTAGGAGATATGATACAACCCTATCTTAACCAAAGTTGCCATTACGTCAGACCACCATCACATAGAATTAGTGAAAACCACTGCGTCAAAAGTTGTTCACACACACAAAAACTTTCATATTTGTACTACAAGATTACATATTTGAGGTAGCTACCATTATCTTATTCACACAACGTAAAAACCTATGCAATGAGAGAAATAAAAAGACACCATAATAGTTTGGTGCATTTTTTAAAAGTTTTTTTATAGCATAATATACAATATAGTAAGTGTATTTAAAGCAAAGCAATACAAATACAAATTATTGATTAATCAAAAGATCGATTAATAATACAGGCCCAAGCCTTGAGAAAAATCATATAAATTAGAGTAATACTAAAAAAAAAATTAAAAGTTGTTAAAGCTATCTAAATATTTATGGTCCAAGTCGCTGTCAACATTTCAAGCTTTTGTTCATCAAAAAAGCAGTTTTAATACAGAAGGGCTCCGCTCATACGGTGTGTTAGGTTACAGAGCCCTGCTGTAAAGTGGGACATAGCTTTTTTTTTAAACTTTAAAATCCATTTAAAATACTAATAACATGTTTCATGTCATGAGTTTGAGTAGTTTGCACTGTTATGACTGGCAATAATGATACATGCACAGAGCAGCGGCTTTGAATGAAAACAATTGAAAATATTCTAATAAAAACTATCAAATTATTATTCAATAGTTTTCATCATTTAACAGTGACTATCACCACTGTAAACTGATGCAATTATATAAATATAATGGTGGCCAAAGACATTTCCTGTGCCCATTATGCTGAGAAATGCCAGAAGAGCGAGAGAGAAAAGTGCCGAAAATAGTGAACATGCGTACGATTAAAAACCGCCATATTAATGGAACACCGTAGAGCGGGGCCCTACTCTGTCTATATCAATGACTCGCAAGAAAAATTGCTCAGTTAATTTTGTCATTTCCAAAATATATATTCAAAAGCCGATGTTTGCAGACAACAGTTGATTACTCAAATGATTGTCTTCTAGGCCAATGAACTTATAATTCAAATAAAATAATGCTTTCCCTTTAGAAAATGCATTGACTAGGCAAATACTGAGGTATTAAAACAAAGTTTATTTTTGGAAGCCCAAAGTAAGCTATCCATTTGAATTATTTATATTTTTAAACTTGTAATGGAAGAGAGGGAAAATCCATGTGTCAAAAAGTACTTATATTTTCAAATGAAATCCAAACCCTCAATCATGATGCAGACAAAAATATACTAATGCAATTTTGTGACAAAATAAAAGATAAAATATCAAACATGCATTCATGGTTGGAAAATTTGATGGAAACTGTCAAAAATAACCTAGAAAGACCTAATTTCTGCCTGTTTACTCTTACTAGTTAAGTTGGGTTGAATGTTAATGTGAGTTAAGGCCAGTAATTATACAGTTTTTATAGCAAAATTTTTTTTGTCAAGATAGATAAAGTATTACCGGTATTCACTATAAAATTAACTTTTAAAGCTAATATTAAGATTGAATTAATTTGTAAAACAATGTAAAATAACTAAATATACCGTAAATTAATAAAAGTGGTTACATGTTTGTACATATGAAAACGGAGAAAACTGGCAGCTATAAAAATTGCAATTTACGTTGTCTGGAGCTATGTTTAGCACTTTACACTGTACAGAACTGCTGAAAATAGTAGCTTTAATAAATCTTTAGGAGATATGTTTATTGTAATATTTATCAGGCAGTGAATACGTTAAATTAAAAAGTTTGGGGATATTAGATTTTTAAATTAAATTGTGTACAAAGGTGTTGTCCATAAGATAGCTCAAAAAATATTTTCTTCTTCAAAAGCATATCAGTAAACAGAATGTCCTCAGCACATTGTTCAATGTATTCATTTACAATAATTTTTATAACTTTTAAAAGTATTTTGGGTGCCTTAAAAAATAACCAAAATATCATCCTTAAAATTAAGCAATGAATATGATAAATAACCACAGTAAAATTATCACAAAACTGTCATTGTAAATATGTTCGAGGCTGCAAATGAAATTAGTAAATAACTAGACTATTTTGTGATGCAGAAAATACTAAAGCTTAGCTCAATATCGCTACCTCGACAATGAGCCTAAAGTATCTTAATATACAGCTATTTACATTACACTCTTTATACAAATAAAATTAATACAAAAATGTTTCGAGTATTTCATTAACACTTCTAATTTCTCTCAAATATTCCACACGAAAAATATGCCTGTACAACATTGATTAATGTCTAGTAATCAAGCAGACTATTTCACCTTTTTTTTAAACTAAAATAAAAAATTAGCAAATTAGGTTATGCAGGCTTTTTTTTTTTTTCGAGATTAAAAGTTAATCATTGACTAAATAACGAGGAACTGCGACACCGGCTATTATTCTTATCCGATTTAATTGTTTTCCTCACTTCTCTGTAGGAACATATTGTTTTTTCAATATACTGTGCATGAAAAGACTTTTAATGAATTTTCTAACCACAAGAAAATGATATATACATCTCTTACATCTTGTTCTAGAATATACAAGTACTAAGTACCCAGTGCTAGTTGAGCTAGTCAAATATCTCTGGTATATAAACCATTTTTTAGAGAGTTGCCAATTTACACACAGAGTAAAGTAGATTTTACATTCATATATTAAGAGATTCGCAATAAACTTTTGTTGTTGTGGGTCAGAATTTATTTTTTAAAGTTAAAAAAACTTTTTTTTAGCAAAATTGTAAATGCCCGACTAAATTTAAAAATAAATTTTGATAATTTTCTACATACCTTTTGGTAGAAGAAAATAGTAGTCCAACTTGTAGTATATAAACTTAAATTTTTTATGTAATAAAATAAATAAATTAAAAATAAAAAACACCCAAGTTCACAATAATCAGTTTTCCAAGTCGCACTTTCTTTCGAAATCTTCACAAACGTATTTTAATGAAGAGGTGATACCGAACTGAAATTTTTTTCACATTTGTAATTTGCTTATTTTTCTTAAACATCGTGTATAATATTTTTTCATACAAATCAATATTTAAATATTTTATCCATAGATAAATATTAATAGTTCATTAAAAAAAATCACAATTGGTAGGACTTATAATTAGGTTTAAAAAGAAAGACTGATAATGGTTCAATACAATCTAAGCCTTCTCAGGGTTGTGCAGGAAACATACCTTTCCATTGTGTTTAAGATATAAACATTGATATGACTGTGGGAAACTAAGCTAATGAGGATAATTTGTACATATCAGGGTTGCCACAATTTTTTTAATGCAAAATTCTCTATATTTTCCAGGTTTTTCAGATGAAATCACCATTTTTCCCCAGACACTTTAATTGGTTAGTATGGAAGAATGAAATTTCACATTTCATAAAATTGATTATTTGTGAAGTCATGCTATTGGTGTTTAGAACCTGAGAATTTGACCTTGATGGAGGAATATAAACAGGTGTCACGCGACCCAATGTTTCAAGGAGAAAGAAAAGGTGGGGTGGCAGGTAGAAGAGCGATTTAACGTGATTATTTCTTCAGTTCCCTTTTTCTTCTATGCAAACGCATACTATTTCAAGATTGCAGTTTAATGTTCAAAAATCACATATATTCAAGTGTTTTTAAGGGTGTGTCAGTAGAACTTTTTAACTTTGAGTTGAGTTTAAATGGTTTTTATTTTTTTTAGTAGCATAGAACAATATTGTTTATACAATAAATATTTCTAGTTGAATTTCTGTAATAAGCCCATGCATACACCATAAATAGGTACAACCTTTTTTTTCAAACACTTTTTTTTTGTGAAAAAATGTAGACCTATAATCACACAAATTAGAATTTTTAAATAAATTTAATAAAATTGTTTTTTTTAAATTTAGACATAAGGAAATAGAGAAAAAGAATGAAAGATCTAGGTACTCAAATTTTTCAAGTTTTGTAAAAATCTTCCGAGTTGAGTTTGCGCAACTACTTAACCTAAACTTGAACTAGAATTTTTGAGTACTCGCAAACCCCCAGTTTTTTTAAAAAATTCCCGGTGTGTGGCAACCCTGTGTGTACATAGAAGGCACAATAAAGAGTGACAAAAACTGAAATCAAGGTTAAACATAATATGAACTATACAATTAAAAGAGGAAAACAGTTTAGCACAGTTTGGATCTAGGGATGAGCAGTGAATGTTCCCTCTAAGACAATGGTTACCAACCTTTTTTCGCTTGCATACCCGTTGGTGGTTAATTTTCATAAATTGTACCCTTAATATTAGCAAAGTGTTTAGTGTATATATATTTTACATTCAATTAATTGATTTATTAATATAAAAACTGTTTTTAAGTTTGAAATTGAAATCATTTTCCCCCCAAGACTCAAATACATAAAAAAAAAAAGCCCACACCACTCCTCGCTATAGCGTTGAGTTAATTTCACAACTTTTAAATGATATTCTGTCTTACACGGCTGGCATATGTAGCTTTTTCTGCCATTATTCAAATATTTTCACGTAACTCCAAAAGTCCTGGCACGCACCCCACATTAGGAACCTCTAATACAATGATTCCCAACCAGGGTTCAGCAAGAATTTGCCAAGCTTGCTTTTTATTGGTCTGTTCATAATTTTCGAACAACGTGGAAATATGTTAAGAGAACTCAATTATCTAAATAAGACAAAGAGAAGAGTGCGGTAATAATGTTAAAAGTGAGGCTAGCAAGAATATTTCTAAGCCAGGCTCATTTACCGTAGGATAGAAATAAACAATAAATATTCTTGAAATATATTTTATTCAAAAGTATAGGTTAGTTATTATTTACCAACCCTACTGGCTTACTTATATATTTTGTAATTTATGCCTGTCGAACCTAATGTGTCAGCCAGGTAGGTATTTTTACCAATCATATTCCAAGTGAGATCTTCAACACTCATGCGAAATATAAACCCAATAACCCACTTCCATCAAAATCCCCGAACACGAATTTACCTCTTTCGATCTCACAAACTAAATTCCGCCCACCATCCTTGAGCAACTCTTTATGACGTCTTGGCTCGTAATCTCAGTGCCGAGAAGAGGCTGAAAAGAAACCAACTTTGACAGGTCAACCTTTTTTGTACACGTCTGTGTAAGAGTGTGTTGTTCCTGTTTCCATGCCATTTATTGTGTCTGCCCTAAACCAGCGGTTCCCAAACTTTGTCAATGGCGTCCCACCGCAACAATTTCTGTAATTTGGAGTATCACCGGGATAAAGCTGAACCTTTACTATTTTGGTACATTTTTAATGGCGCCCAGGAATAAAATAACACAGAATGCATGGCTGCATCGGCTGTTTGAGTTAGAATAAACGTTGCCACCCCTCCAATTAAGTGTTTAAAACTGTTTTACTTTTGGCAGACTTGGTCCGAATATAATTATAAGATTTGATGAGACCTTATATTTTTCCAACTTTAATTTGCTTGACTCCTCGCATCGTAAAATCGGGAATAATAGTATGTATCAAAGTTCGAGAACCGCTGCCATGAACAGTTATCATAGCTCGTTTCTTATGCCTTCTACCATACAAACACTATTATGATTAGTAATAGTATAAGTTTATGACTCGGTTGCATATATAAATATTGATTCCAAAACTTGTCTTATTCAGATAATTTTTTTAAAAAGAAAATGTTCATGAGTAGATATGACATGTTATAAAACTACATGAAGTGATATATAATCCAATACCATTTGAGTATTTTTTAACATACCAGGATTACTCGCATCCGAAACCTACTCATAGAGTAAGACATAGTTGAAAAATATGACTTACTTCCACTGCTAAGCAAAGAGGACAGGGTGACAACTATCCAAGGGTGAAAATAGTGTGTGTATTTATTTTGCCACCGGTTGGTACATTTGATATCTAGAGGTAAGGTTAAGGAAAATGGTCCGTTTGCGAGCATGACAATTTCATAAAAATCTGTCATACATCTAAAGCAGTGCTTCCCAAACATTGCCAGTTGTGTACCCCTCTATGGGCCATGATATAACCAATGAACCCCTTCTTGTACTTCATAAAAAAATATACTAATCAAATACCTGCTAACCCTTAAAAAGTATAAATAGTAGCTACAGATTTTAATAAAAGCTTATCAACACCTTTAGCTAAGTCTGTAGCGTATCTGTCTAAGAAGCCAAGGGTCCAAGGTTTAGTTCCCGGCATGCCCGAAAAAAATTAGTATTGGTGAAATGTGGGTTTCCCATTTCCCAGTACTCGCCTCGGTGGCGTAGTTGGCTAACGCGTCAGTCGTGTTGAGCTAGACCACCAAGGATGGGGAGATCGAGGTTCGAATCTCGGTCGGGTGAACTGGGGGTGATTTTTCTTAAATTGTTTTCCACTCTCCCTCCACGCAAGTGCGGATTCACTTCCTCTAAATTCAACCTTCTCAATTCCTAACCCATTAGTGTAATTAATACTTAAGCGTATAACCCAAATGGGTAGTAAGACGGGATGCTAAATTATAATTTAAAAAAAATTCACGGTGATGAATTAACAGCCGGTTGATGGATGTTGTGTATGTTCTAGGTTTAAGTTAGTTTATAATTTGTGTG
Source organism: Timema genevievae (assembly GCA_902155825.1). Classification (NCBI taxonomy): domain Eukaryota; kingdom Metazoa; phylum Arthropoda; class Insecta; order Phasmatodea; family Timematidae; genus Timema; species Timema genevievae. Next base: position 54,699 of record CABFWO010001401.1, read on the forward strand.
CTGATATAATCAGTTGGTTCAGAAAATGTATGTTAAATACCACAAATATAAACAAAAGCTTGACAGTAAACTTAACAAGGCCGTGAGAAAAAAAGAAAGGCTTATGAAAATCCATGACATCACATTATACTCTGCGTTAATTTTTATACTAAACAAATTAACATTAAGAAAACACAGTGATACATTGTGTACCATTTGGGGTACAAGTAACAAAGTTTGGGAAACAATGATCGAAAGTTTTAAACTATCATTGGTAACAGCCCTGCAGCAACTATGTATAAAATGTTCAATAAAATATATTTTGTGCATCAATACTGAATACAAGATACCAAAACGTCTAACCTGGAAACGCAAGATTTCGCGTTTCCCTTAGTACTACACAAAGAGGTTTCCAATGTGTCTAGTTCTTTTTTTTTAACTTGGTCTGTAAAAATATATAATCACTTCACTGGTCATCCTACAATATTCAAGAAATATATAATTTATACAAATAGTTATCTTAACTTTAAAAAAACTTTTAAAAGTGGGGAAAAAAAAAATAAATACACTTACCTCATTGTTATTAGTTATGCAGGAAAAAAACAATACAATACGAAATTAAATTTCAGGAACCTTGTCATGATAAGCCTATTAAGGTGGGATTGAAGGGATTGTAAGTTAAAGTCTTTATTTTTTCAGTTTTTAAATTAAAAATAATTTTTTTGGCAAAAAAAAAAATTGCTTCAGTAGATAAGTTATTCATTGTCGTCTCAACTTCTTTTTTTAAATATCTGTCATGGCCATTAAATAATTTTAACAGGAATCTTTTTCTTTGTTCAAAAAGTTTTTGGTCAAATGCCACAACGCTCATGACAAATATTCAAGTTATTGTTGATATTACTATGTGAAGAAAGTTAAGCTTAATTTATTTAGGCTACTATTGATGTACAAGAATAGAAAATATCATGAGTAAGACAAGAAAAAAAAATATTGATCTCGTCTTGAAAGATAAAAATGAATCTCAAAAATTCATGATATTTGAAAAGAAAATTATTAAAAAGCAATAACTAACTGCCTTAAGAAATTTACAAACAAAACTGAGAATTTATTTATAATAATGCCGTAAAGACCTGAAAATAGGCAGCACTTTTTCCCGAAAAACAACCTTCATTAAGAAATGTTTTGGCTATAAATATATAACATTATAAATTGTTACATTACAAAATTAAATTATAAACGGTATACAATGCAACTATAAACTATTTTATTAATTGCATTTAAAATGTGTTGAATTGTATCGTGTTTGATAATATTAAGTCAAAGAAAACGCCATTATTAATGTCAAAAGGAGCTTTATCACACTAAACTGTATATTTAAATTTAGTAAATATAGCTTCATTTTTGTCCTTTTATATGAAGTTTTCTTGTCTTGTTTTTGATATTTTTTTCATATTCTTGTTTAAATATCTTCTAGAACTGAACAAGTGGTTCTCGCAAATCCCCAGTATTTACTGAAGCAATGTTTTATTTAGTTAATCTAAAAATGTCCCTTTTTTCCTATAAAAACTGCAAAAAATATTTAATTTAGCATGCAGTCCCTTTCCCACCTTAAATTAGCATAAATAGTTTTATAATAATACATACTGTGACAAACCTTCAATCAGTAAATAAAACAAACCCGTAATATCTTATAATGAGAACAATAAGAAAAACTAAAATGTTTTTAAGTGTGTTCAAAAAAACATAAATTGGAAAGAGATTCAAAAACACCATGAATTTTAAAGCAAAATAATTCTCACCAGAAAACAATTATATTTATTTCATGGCTACTTTTGAAATATGATTATCAGTAAAAGGCGCCGAATAAAAATTAAAGGCTATTGATGAAACATGAAATAGTTATATAGTAAAAAGGTTCTATTTTTAAAATTATATTTAATAACTAAAGTCTTTAATATTAAAATACATTTAAAAATGGTTCAGTTCATTTTTAATTGAAATCTGACACCGAAGCTGACCAACTAAAACACACACTAATAAATAAACTCAGAATTAAGACTTTACATGTATTGTCACAACTAAATTGAAAGTTGTTGTTAAATATTATCATAGATGTGCTGTAATTTTTTTTATCCCTATGGTAGGTTAAAGACAAATTATCCACGAGACAGATTTAGCTTCATCTACACCTAATGGCAAGATTCCCTTCTAGTGGTTTGCTTCTTATGTAAATGTTTATGTTTTATCGAAAAGTCTAAATTTAATTGGAAAAGTGTAAAGGCCAACATTTAAGGGGTGTAATAATAATAATAATAATATTTAGCACCGCATCTTACTACCCGTTCGGGTTATACGCTTAAGTACTAATTACGCTAATGGATTAGGTATTGGGAGGGTTGAATTTAGATGAAGTGAACCCGCATTTGCGTGGAGGGATTTAAGGGGTGTAAGCGTCAAGAAGATTTTGTGCATGTGTAATTATCTGTTTACAGCTTTTGTGCACTCAGTGTCTCTATCTATTTGGTATTTAAGGTAAGCAATGTGTGTACTGTGGAGATTTGTTGTTCATGAAGAAACGGGGCAAATTGAATGATACAGTAAAGTGAATGGAAATTTAGTTTTAAGTGTGTCGTCGGTCATCTGTTTGTTTATTTAAATTTCTTATTTTCACTCATACACCATATTTATCTCTGTCTCGCTTTAGGGTTTTGCTCAATGTTTGATTCAGTTCGGCTGGACTCGGCGCATCACTTCCACACCCAGTGAAGCTAGATCGGCAATTTCTCTTGTCCATTCATTCAAGCTATGGATAGAACAAGTCAGTTGAGTAAATTCATCGTTCACACAATAATCATTACTCTCTCATTCTCGTGCATTTATTCTTTGGATGGATCAACAAATGAGCTGAATGCCAGTTGTTCACGGATCTTCATTCCTCCTCGTTCATTCATTCTGAGCTGATTGCCAGTTATTCACGGCATTTCAGTCCTTCTCGTTCATTCATGGCTCTTTTGTTCTCGTTCATTATGAGCTTAGCTGAGAATCATCGATTAATGTTCTTTCATTGTTCACTTTCATTCTTTTTCTCTCCATAAAATTTAACTTTAATTCAGTTTATAATAATTTTTGTCAAATGAGATTTCTACTTTAATTTACTTAGGTCCATCAGCTTTTGTTTACAATCTTAATGTAGCCTATTATAATTTACCTTTAAATATTTAACATTTAATTGTAAATAAATGTAATTTCTGTTGTTGTTTTTAAACTCTTAAAAAAAAGTATTACATTTTTTTAAACAATAGCCATTTTTTAATTATCAAGTGACACAATGCCAGTCAGCCGTGGACGATAAACTACAGGCTAAAATTTGGTAGGTCGCAAATTAATGAACTAGTTAAATGAATTTGTAAGACTTGCCAAACATTCATTTTACTTTTGTATCTTTTTTTATGTTCTGCTTTAGAGTGGCGCTCTAGAACCTAGCCCACAGTAAAAGTGCGGCCCTACTGTTAAAGTCATTGCATTTAATTTTCCAAAGTGATAATTATTTAACGATATATTATATTAACTAGATTCTATTTCATTCTCATCTGTAAAAATTTGACTTCAATGACATACTTATACCAGATGAAACTATCTCTCGGCATTTTATTGTAGAAAGTTCAGAAAACAAAAAGGCCTACAAATATATCTTTTGAAATTTCGCTTGACAAGAAGGTAAGACTGATTGTAGACTAGCCATAAAGGAGTAGATAACATTAACATATGTAAAATACTCACACAATTCTTGTTCCTTGAATATTGAATACATGGGTGCACCAGGTATCAAAATATATAAGGAGAAAATAGCAACAATAAAATTACCATAGTTTGTATTGTGTTGATAATGGACTGTTGCCTAAAATATTACAATTTATTGTGAAGAGATTATTCAAGTCTACCTGTAGGTTATGCGTGTGTTCTAATTGACCAGCCACTTTGCCCAATCTTTATTTTAATTAAATGTGAATATACCTTTGTTCTTATAGAGGTGTATAAATATTTTGCTCTCAGTCTAATTAGGAACTCTTACTGTTCTCATTATGTGACTAACAAGTTTTAATAAATACAGGTTTGTGATGTATTTAAAAAATGTTTATTTTGTATTTTCTGCCAATTTGCTTCAATAAAGTTCTGAGTCCTAATTTCTCAATCAAAATTTCCCATTATACTTTATCTACGTGCAAAGGCCGGTGTTGTCGACCAAACCCACCCCACAGCTGCGGGCCAGAAGGTCCAAGTCTGGAGGCTTACCCTCAAAGTGACTCCGGACATGAAACATGAAATCCGTTTTGTTGCCAAAATCCTGGCGGCATACCAGGCAGAGGTGCCGCTCGTTGGTGGCATAAGGCTGAACGTGCTGATGGAAATAAGCCGAGGCGGGAGGGGGACACACGGGCGTGTTGGCGAGGCTGTTGTTGAGGTGCGAAGAGGGTTGGTGCTGCTGCTGCTGTTGTTGGTGATGGTGATGCATCGCCGCCACGCCCATCATCTTCTCGTCTAGGTGTCCCTTGGCGTGGGCCGTCCAATCATCGCGGTTGGAAAACATTTTGCCGCAGAGCTCGCAGTTCCAAGTGACCATCTGGGGCTGCTGAGGAGGAGTCGGGTGGATCTGGTGAGGCGTCGAGCTTCCCGAGGGTTGGACAGTTTCTTTCTCTTCACACTTTATCTGTTTCCTCTCCGACGCGGCCGTTTTATCGGGGTTGTTGCCTCGCTTACCGAGGGGTGCCACATTTGTAGGTGTGCGATGCTTCATCTTGTTCATGTGTATGACAAGTTTGTCGCGGCGCGCAAACGCCTTGTTGCACACCTCACAAATATATGGCTTCTCCCCCGTGTGGATGCGCATGTGTATGACGAGTTTGTCTTTACGAGCCAAGCCCTTGTTGCAGACGGGGCATGCGAAGCTCTTGTTCGCAGAGGCGTTGCCGTTACCGCCATTTTCAGACGTCCCGCTGGATTTATTTGTGTTGGACTTTCCGCGCGACGCGGAAGCCGGTTGCTGTTGTTGTTGCTGCTGCTGTTGTTGTTGTTGTTGTGGAGGCATTTTCCTCTGAATGCTCATGTTGCCTGCTTGACTCCCATCCCCATATAAATGTTCTGGGAGGGGTAGCATTCCTGGACGTGGAGGGTTAGCTGCATAGTCTGGAGACCTTAAAGTTGGATACAAACAAGGTTCAAGTGTTATCACATTTAGAGGTTAAATTTGACCACGCCATAAACACCATATTAAAAAAAAAAAGATGACATTGTGAAAAGTGTGCCTAATTAATGTCTAAAAAGGATGACTAAAGTACCAGCTGTTTAATAAATGATGTACTTATTTAAAGATCAAAAAGAAACATGGAAAAAAAAAAAAAAANGTTAAACTGTAGGTCCTCCATTTCATCTCACAATCACCCTACCATTACACATTAGCGTAAGTGCGTATAACCCGAACGGGTAGTAAGACGCGGTGCTAATAATAATAATAATAATAATAATAAAACAAGATAACATAGCTATAATAGTTCAAGTTGAGCTTAACAAAGCTCTTGTTACTGGTTTTTACAATCAAAATGAAGAGAATGCTGGATTATTTGCAAGAAAGTAGGCTACACAATGTGAGAATAGTTGGTTTTTTTGTTGGGGAAGTCGAAAGTAGGGGAACTCAAATACATGTGGCTTTAAAAAAAATCTAGGTTAAAATTTTTAATTAACCTAAGGGCCAGTTCTCACATGTCATTTTCAATTATTATTATTATTATTATTATAATTATTTTTAGCACCGCATCTTACCAATCGTTCGGGTTATACGCACTTACGCTAATGTGTAAATGGTAGGGTGATTGTGAGATGAAATGGAGGACCTACAGTTTAACGTGGAATCCGAACCACGGTGGAGGCCTGACATTCCACACATTCACAAGTTGTTCATTTTTAATTATCATTATCGAAAAATGAAAACAAAATGAACAGTGATAACACGTACAAGATTTAATGAATTCATTTTTCTTTGAATGTAAAGATTTATTTTAATTAAACGCTACACTGTGACCACCTGCAACCTTTTATTGGATTTAATCCTCAATTTCTTTTAAGTTTCGACTCACGTTGACAAACCAGACAGCCTTTAACGAAATTTGTGGCGCTTATTTATAGGCATTATGTTGTAAGAGTTTTCAAAAATGGTGTTTAATTGGCGCGACAAGCAGACTGACAAATTTTTGGATTCTTATAGACAATTTTTATAGATGAAACACTAGTTGGTCAGTCACATCATGATCAATGAAACATGTGAATGAATTCCTTTCATTTTCATGAAAAATGAATCAGTGAAAATAATTAATTGAAAATGATACGTGAGAACTGGCCTTAACATAATTTTTAACTACTTTGGGTACTAATCTAACGAACCAGGAAGCCTATGGTAATATTTCATTAAAGTTTCAAATGTGTAATTAATTAAAACATGACTTGTGAATGTGTAGAATGCCAGGCCTCCCCCGTGGTTCGGATTCCACGTTAAACTGTAGGTCCTCCATTTCATCTCACAATCACCCTACCATTACACATTAGCGTAAGTGCGTACAACCAGAATGGGTAGTAAGACGCGGTGCTAATAATAATGATTAAAATATGTAGACCTGACCCCTATTGAGGATTTTATGAACCAAACTTACAAATTATGTAGCATATTATCACATCAGACATTGTTACCGGTATTTCTATATATTTAAGAACAATATTTGAGTGAGTCAAGTTAAACATTAAAACACAAAGTTGAAAATGAATAATAAAAAATATTCTTTAAATCTCACTGGCCTATATAATATATATCACCACCAAAGCAAATATGGAAAGTGTTGACAGGTTAATAGCCCGGTTTAGTGGCCGAATGGTCTAAGGCTTCACTCTCGTGTTAGACTAAGACTGCTGATGACAGGAAGATCGAGGTTCAAATTTCGGTAAGGTGCAATGAGGGTGGTTTTTCTAAAATGGTTTTCCACCCTCTCTCTTTATGGATATGTATGTACACTTCCTCTAAAATTCGACCTCCTTCATTCCTAACTCATTTGCATATTTAGTCCAAGTGCTATATGCTATTCTCAGCAGGATGGCAACCCAACACTCTTGACTTCCAAGGATATGTACAAGCATGGGTTAACCTCTTGCCAGAATAAACCTTAAAATAATTATACTCTTACACTCTTTTATAATTTATTTTTCTCAGACTGAGCTTGACATGTCTTATGAGTACCGGTATTTAAGCGAAAACATTAATACCTATCTACTTATGTCAAAAGAAAAAAGAAAAGCCTTAAGTAAAATTAAAAGGTCATTGCTGAAATAAATTAAAGCTCCAAGTTCTACAATAATATGTCAATCAGAAGATCTCAGTGATGGAATTCAAAGGCTTAACTACACTGTTAAAGGAACCACACCTGCAGAAAGTGGCAGTTACTTTTTTTCGGCATTTTATAATCCTTTTACAAATCCTGCGTAGCTTGATGTTATGACGCTGCGAGGGTCATTGAAAATAAATTAATAACGGCATTCGTGCAGCACTGGTTGATATCACAGAATGTGAAGAACAGTGGTTTATGAAACTAAAGCTTTGGTAAAAAAGAAAAATGAATAGCTTATAAATGCCATTAATGACAATTGTTTGGGGAAAAAAATCTTCTGGAAAACATTGATAAAGTAAATAAAATATTCCAAGAGCTTGAAATTGAGTTGTGCATGATTGCAGAATTTTACGAGTGGCCTTTTCTGGATTTTGGTTGGTGTCTGAGACAAAAAACAAACATTTAAAAATAATTTTGCAATGTAAATGCCGAAAGAGAGAAAGGAAAAGAAATTTTTTAATGAAACACCAGAGAAATTGGTAAGTTACTAAAATTAGACCTAAGTGCAAAAGATGCATTTTCAATTCAGACTTTTTTGTTGTATTGTAGACTTATTATTCACAGAAATAACAATAAAGCACACAGCATGCATACCCTATGCTAAGTTCAATACGAAGCCAGACCTTCATATTTGTCAGACTTGGGCCTAGAAGAATAATTTGTTGATGAGTGTGCGCTGTTTTCTGTCTTGTACAGGCCATAATATCTGTCGTAGAAATCATACAATCCAAAATTAAAGATACATTTATTACAAGTTTTCTATCATTTTATCAAATGTAGGAGAGAGATAAATTTTCTAAACTTGAGCAAATCAAGAACTGTAGTAGGCCTGCGCGCTTGACTATTAGCTGAGACCGCCTATTCTCTTTGGCTTTTCTATGAAATGAGAATGAAATTGCTAGTTGTAGGTAAACTATGAGAACGTCATTAAGGACTTTGCTGCAATGAGGGGCCAAAAAAAGATACCTTCACCAGAAATGTTAGGCTTATAAGTAGCCTAGATTGTAAAAGTGTTTGTTTAAAACATAATTTTAAAGTTTTAATTGCATTAGGCTTATTGTATTATTATCTCAAAAAAATTTCCCCACTTATTTTTCAAAGAGGATTTTCTAGTTTAAAAAAAAAATGCCTTCCTTTGCATGCCATAGGCACTGTGCCTACAGTGCCTTGTATGAAATTCAGTCCTGGTTATATGTGTACGGTATCCTAATTGGCAAGATATTAAGCCCTAAATAAAGGATTACAGGGGGAAGACCAATTTTAACTCAAATTTAGCTAGCGCTGCCCTCTGTTTAGACTTGTGAGATCTATATAATGCACTTGAGATTATTGTTAAAAGAAATGTCTATTTAAATTAATTTAAAAAAAAATCCCAGGTTTGTGGAGTTTGAGGTATAAAAGTTATCCTGGTAAATGTGTATGTAACATGACTTTCTCTCTTTTTTCTCTGTTATCTTTCAAATCTTAATCCCAAGAACAGACCTCTTGTATATTATTTTGAGCAGTTATCATAATTATAACTGAGGGGAATTGTGTGACTAATGTTTGCATATGTTATTAAAACTCAACGGCTTACACACTGACCACTTGAGGGTAAGGGGAAATCAGGGAGTGGGGAAGGGGTTGATTAACACTTTATAAACTTTAATTTTGAAATAATATGGCAACACCTTGGAAATGTACTCACCAAGTTCCTAGTGCTCGAAGAACTCTAACCCCATCATCAAAACCCATTCCATCATCTGGGATGACAAAAGTGGACTCAGGGTTTGGTTTGTTGAGGTAGTGCTCAGCCCCTGGCTGAGACACGTGGGGTACCTTCAAGGTGGTGGGATATTCACCAAGCCTTACACCATTCTGTGTTTGACAGTTGCTCCCATCAGACTTTCCATGGATTCTTTCCATTTTTTCCATCTCACTCTTGCATTGAAGGGCTGCAGCTTGAGCCATGTGCTGTTGCATCGCTTCGGCATAAGCCACTTTTTGGGCTTCGCTCATTTTGTCCATTTTCACTCCTCCCTAAAGCAGAACATAAAACGTAATCGGCGACAAAAAAAATTAACATGGCGCTACCACAAAAGAGACAATTTTTTTGTAGCCGGCAGCTAGGTGTAGAGAACTTTTTTTTTAACGAGATATAGTATTTATTTACAGGTTCAAACAAGGAATGATCTACATTAAACTAAGTCTAGAAAAGTATTTTAAACAATGGCGACTAAGTCATCTCACCTTAAGTTTCCTTCAATTTTTATTTCAGTCGAAATGTTGTCCTACAAAATGAAACCACAAATTCAGCCAAATGACGGCTGACGCTCTACCACGATCAATAACTTTAGAGTTTCGACTATACTATCGACTCTTTAGTACCTATATCGATATATATGTAAACATTTATCGAATAAACTTAGCTAAAGCTATAATAACGTATATCAAATCTTAGACTTGCTATTTAATGTGTTAATACTATGCTATTATCTAACTACCTTTGATTGACTCAAATAATACAATTTAAACAATAAAATTATTTCCTAAATAGACGGCCACATAAATACGATACTATCGATAGTTTACACAAAGGTAGATCATTTATAAATATTTTTCACTTACTTGAATGCCATTAGTTGAAGCTAGAGCCTTCAAAGAGTTAAGTTTTAACATATTTTCAGAATGCAAACAACTTAATCTAAATTCATAAAACATATCCAACTTGTACACGCATCGGCTGCAAATTTTGTGGGGCAGAGGATCCTCCTTCGTAACCTTTAAAAAAAATAAAGCAAGAGATGAAATAGGACCTACCAACACAACTAGTTTAAAGATTAACATAAATTATTTTAATAATCATAGAATATGTTCGTTCAACTTACAATTATTGGTAGGCAAGATCGTATTTTAAAGAGCAACTGACGTTGTTCGCCTTCCTTATCGAAAATATGTAATTTTGTATCAGTTTTCAAAGTGCACAAACGACAAATCTCTGATTCACTGTAGTCTTCAGCCATGCTAAGGACTAAATTGTACTCAGCCTATGAGAGAGTTATGTTTTAATTGCAAGAGCTAAGTATTTTCAAAACGAAATCATGATTTAGGCATAATTTTTCAATAAATCTGAAACACAAAAAATAAACACTAAACACAACCACCAACCATATATTATACTATCAGTTTGTGCATAGGGAAGGATAACTGTTCATTCCAATTACCACACTTACTATTATTTTGTTGGTTTAACTCTACAGTGAACCGCTCGAGAGCGCTATAAACTACCTTCATATTAAGATAAAAATGTTATGTAATTAAGAAATGAATAAAAGATTAAGTCAATAAATAAATAAAGTTGAAAAGATATAATTCAATAAAATAGTACATAATTATTATTAGAAACAAAATTCCATATTGGCAACAAATATCTTAACTATATAAACAAATTAGATGATATAGTTTGACATATTTATCCCATCTGAGATATAAAAATATTCAGGAGATGGATTAAGTTAATTAAGATACTTAGTAAAATAAATATACTTTGCAAGTAACTTTTTTCCTTATCCTGTTGTCTTCTTGAACAATTGGAGGAGAACCCCTCTCTACAGTCAGCCGAAAACATAGAACAGGTAAAGTGGTTGAGAATGCTCACCACGGTCTATTCCCCGTCACGTATTTAGCTTATACTTTGTTTTATTTAGTACAGAAATTTATATTTATTTTATTGTTACAAAGCGATTTCTGTTTCGTACTCGTGTTTAGAAAAGTGTTCGTATAACCAGAGTGTTATCTGTGAGTAGCATCTTAGTTTAGTTGCATGAAATTGGCAGGATAGTAATAAAGTCAAATTAAGAAGTTTTTCTAGCACGCAATGACCCAACACACAATTATATTGCCTAGCGCCTGTAAACTAGATTGTTCCAGCTCGAGCGCGCTCTTAAAAATAGAAACAGTTCTATCTTTCAAGCGCGTCACTTGGGTCACTCTAGGCTGGCCACCTCTCATTACAACTAATATGTTCTATTTTATTTTTTAGTCACTCACTGCCCAGTCTGGCTGAAAATTTAAATATAAATTTTCTCATTTCTTTAGATAAATAATTTCAAGTCAGTGGCGGATCCAGTGGGGGAGGAAGGATTCCACCTCCTTCTCCCCACATTGAAAATAATCAAAAAAAGTAAGTCCAATATATTATTGTTGTAAATTTTTCTCTTATCCCTTGCTCTATTTCCCACATGGCCTTGCCAATAACTCTTTCAACCTAGCTATAATGTGCGGAAAAACAATTGGGCTCAAAACTAGAATTTTACATAATAATTATTAATAAGTTTAGTATAATAGCCATGTATTATAATACATACCTATTTTTTATATTGTTACTATAACATTTTAGACCTATGTACGGGTTTATTATCTTTGAGTATATGTTGTGTTTTTTTGCATTAAAATTACAAATTTGCTATTCAAAATTAATTTATGTCTCACAGATCTTCTCTTTATTGGTGTAATTAGTTAACACTATTTTGATAAACTTGCAATATTATTAAAATTATTATAAATTAAAATTCTAATTAGTAAAAATTATTAAATTTATATTTGACGAAACATTAAGAAAATCAATAACCCCGACAACAGGCACCGCATACCACCCTCTTGTTTCAAGACTCGCATGTCTTCATACAATCCTATTCCAGATCAATTATGGACAAAATTTTTTACAGTTGTCAATATTATTGTAAAACGCGGTTTCCATGTTGACCGCCTCATTCTACAAACAAGTTCAAATATATACATTCGATTGTGCTCCAGTTGTACAGTATTATCCTTCCCGCTTCGCTCCAATAGACTCACGTCGCACAAGTTATCTTCCCCTCAGTACATGGTACCAAGCAATCTGCCCCGCCTGACCCCGCCCCCCAACACTGGACAGCGGACTTAAAATCGTTGTAACAAGCGTAATTTGATGGCACAAAAGCTGAATTTCGGGCACATATGAGCAAAAAGGGAGCACTAACAAATAGCATAAGCAAATTTTGATTTCGAAGATGTGGCGATTTCGGGCACTTATGAGCACAAACAAAGCACCAACGAATAGTTCAAGAAAGTTTTAATTTAAAAAAATGTGGGGGGCTAACTTGAACATCAAGCTGACCAAACACATTAAAATTGTTGCCACGGTTATTTTTATAATAATTTAATAGTACAAACGCTAAGCTTCGGGCACATATGAGCATAAACGTAACACAAAGAACTGTATTAATTTCAATTTAATTGGAGAAAGTGGCGGGCCAACTTGATGTACGTGCTCTACCTACATGTGCGGTTTTGATGAAATCATACTGTTGTACATGTGAGATTTTCTCTGAACCACTAGTTTTTGTAATGCTATTTAAAGAGGATCTATGTGGTTTTGCTTGTTTAAGAGTATACATGAATGTGGAAGTTGACATGGAGGTTAAGAAACCAGTGATAAGTCGGTTTTTTTTGTGACTTGTGAGATTTTGAATGTTACCTCCTCATTACTGTATTATTTAAAACTAGAAATCAGCCTAATTTAAGTTTAGGGTGTACTATTAAATCAGATTATTTTTTATTTCGTTCTGGTTTTATTACTGTCATGAATCTAACGGTAGACCCACTTATTAGTAACAAAATATAAATTGTAATACTGACCCCTTTATTTTCAATCAGATATACACTTGAAGTCATTGACTCTAAGTAAAAAAAAAATTTAATGAAAAATAAGTACTGTCCCATTAGGCATTTCAATTCAAACATGAACACATAAGCTGATTTTCAACTGCATAAACAATCATGCTTAATATAGACTTCAGGGGTGCTTGCAGGGAGGGGTCAATTGCCCCCCTCCTGAGATTCTGTGGTTGCATAAATACTGAATTAGGCTGATCCCATCCAACAGTGTTCTTAACTAGCGCTCAAACAGTGCCACCAGCCAACAGAGCGTTATAGAATATATCTAATAAACTAATAACATTAGGACACCTGCTGACTTTAGGGTTGATATTTTGGCACAGGCGTGAGCAATTCTAACTGCATTTACTATTCAAATTGTCAAGGTCAAGTCTTATCTTATTACCAATAGATAAGGATTGCCTTAAAAAGGTTATTTTGAGGCTTCAATTCAATACAAACTCCCGGGGTCTGGACCCTCCCATCGTACTGGGGAATATTACTGGGGGTATGGAATATATGTTCTCCATGTTTAAGGTATGAGAATTTAAATAAACTTTATTCATTGTGTACCTACTGTGTATCACTACTGATTATAAACGCTATTATTGAAAATAATATATTTAAACTAATGTACTATGTGTTGTGCATTATTATTTATTAATGATGCTTTATATATAAATCTCAGCCTAAATTTAAGGCAGCTGGCATTAACGTAAAAAGTTTTAATGCTTAAAATGAGCAAAAGTTAGCAACTATGGAGATGCCTATGTGACAAGATTTCTAAACTTATTTTCCATTTTGCATTCCTCCTACCTATTTTATTTAGATAATATATGCAAATATTTCAACGATTTAAAAACACATACATGTTCACATACCGGATTTGATGTAATTTAAGTTATAAGAAATATGTATTGTGAATACAAAATTCTGAAACACGTTTAAAACTGTCACTAATTTAATTACATTCATACTTACTTTATGGAATTAGAAACTTGAAAGTTCATTGTCGCCCCTACAAAAGTATCTTGAGCGACAGTCTGATTTTCATAGGAAGCCCGTTTTTGAAAACTGGAAATTTATGTCACCACAATGGCGTGATTAAAAATATAACATTTATATTTATATTCTTAGTCTACAGTAATCCACAACAAGTGTTTGGAAATTTTGGTAACATATTAATCAACAAATCAAATAAAACATGTTTTTAGAATGCCAAATTTTTTTAGTGATTTACCTTTAATGTTGTTGGTTGAACGTGTTCTTCCTATAAAATCATAGCTTAGATAAAATAAAATATTTAATTTCTCACTGATTTCTCATCAATATTACTTTCTTAAATTAGCTCAGGGATTAGTAATATATATTTGAATAATGCAGGTGTGTAAGATATTATAATAGTTTAACTACAGCTTTGAAACCGTAAGACATAACATATTGATGTTTATATAGTGGTTGTGGTTATTTAAAGAGTTTAAATAGTTGTTATTGTTGGAGTAGATTTTTGTAACCAAATTAATATTATCTATCTATAACATCCATTCACAAGTCCTACAATAGTCTATAAGCGTTAGTAAACTCTCCTAAATGTCGCACACCTTGTAAGTTGTGTCTTATTTTGATATCTTTGAATGTCCTGATTGCATTGCTGTTCTATAAAATAGTCGAGAATTTCGACTCGACTTGAGAAGAAGCCTTCAAAATGGCGATGTCAGATTCGAAAGCACCAGTCCGCACGGTTAAGCGCGTGCAATTTGGTATATTATCACCAGATGAAATTGTAAGTGTTCACAGTTAGTAACGCAGCGTATGTCAAGTAATGTTATATATTTTTTGTGAACTCAAATACATGTTTAATTATGTTAAAACTAGTTTGTCATTACTGATTGCTGTGCAGTGGATGACCTTTGCTTTCTCTTTACAAACAAAATGAGTATGGAATAATTGTTGATTTTCTCATATAAAAAAATTCCCAATCACAACTATTTATTTATTACCTGATGTAAGAACACAGAAAATATATTAGTTATATTTTATTTAAATAGTTCTGTTTTCATTTTATATATTGTTATTTTGTAATAAAGCTTAGCACCAAACATTATGGACGTTCTGGTCAAAATAATTCTTATGGCGTAGACCCTGAAAATTCAAGGCAATAATAAAATGGTACAAACAGTGAAAAACATATATGGTTAAATACAAACTTACAACATAGGCCTATAAGCCCTACATAGGCTAACTAAATAGGATTAATATAGGACTTCCCTGAATACTATAGTAGGATTTTGATCAAAACAAACTTTTAAAAAAATTCAAGCTTTTTTTTGCGTTAACTATGATAATATTTAACCATAATATTATTATTCTAATTATTAGTTAAACCAGCTTTGTTGGCTGCGGTGTCTAACACGCCACTCTTGCAATAGACTAGACTGCAGATGACGAGATCGAGGTTCAAATCTCAAAAGGGTGTACTGAGGCTAGTTTTTACAAAATGGTTTTCCACTTTCCCTCCACGCAAATGTGGTTAGAATTATAAATAACTCATAACCTCTCTAATACATAAAGCCATTAGCATAATTTCAAAAATGTATAACCTGAACAGGTATTAAAACGCTGTGCTAAAAAAAATAATATTAGTTTTACTTGTATTTATAATATCTTTCAAACATGATGGCTACATATCTTATGTGCTGGGGGCCGGGGTTCAATCCTAGGTCCCGGCACAGATTTATCTGATTGCCAAACCCTTCCTTCACCTCTGACAAGACGTGTATTAATCACAACTTGTGAATGTGAGGAATGCCAGGCCTCCACCGTGGTTCGGATCCCACGTTAAACTGTAGGTCCTCCATTTCACCTCACAATCACCCTACCATTGCACATTAGTGTAAGTGCGTATAGCCCGAACGAGTAGTAAGACGCGGTGCTAATAATAATAATAATAATAATAATACATATCTTATGACATTATATATGAATACGTAAAAGCAGGTAGATCTAGTATTTTTATATTTGAGGTATTTAACATGCACCTACTGAACCGACAGATTATATTGATCAAATTAGAATTTCTATGAGTGAGAGTGAAAGGGACTACCAATTTTGCTTGGAAAATTTTTTTCACACATCTTCCAGGGCTCTATAACATACCACAATCGACATGGGACCGACGTCTTAACTTCCCCTCCGAAGGAAGTTGTACTACACATTATTATCACTCAAGAAAAAATCTGTCAATCTTGGCTGGGTTTCAATCAACAAACCACCGTGCCCTGAGGCATACACTTTACCCCAAGACCACTGAACTTGACTAGATCTAGTAACATTTAAAAATCACAAAATTTATACCAACATTAAAACCCACAAAAATATGAAGAATTCATTTAGGCCTATACTAAATTTAAGATTATTATACATTATTATAATGAACATTTCTAAACCAAACTCACCTAATTGATGCAGGAACAAATATCGCTTGAAAATCTGTAAAATTGCACGACCGAAGTTTGACATACATTTTAAAGCCGATTATTCTGTATTCATTTTCTGCAGCAACCACACTTCACTCTCTTTCTTAACAGACACATTTATTGTAAATGGTTAACTTGATTATATTTTTCCTATATGAATGAAAACAATTTGGCATATTCACCAGGTAACTATTTTACATCCATCAGACATACAAGGCTCCATTAGAACTGAACTTGTCTAAAGGATCCTAATGGACACACCCAATGGAAATAAAATATTAAAATAAAGTAGTCTAATTTTATATTTTAAGGCTACTAATTAATGTATTAAAATATATATATGTTTCCTTCAAAAAAACCTAACCTAACCTTCATTATGGTAATTATCCATCTGACTTGATCTAACCTTGCTACCATTCCATTCACTAATAAACTAGAATCTCATTTAAGACTAGCAAAATAAATGATTTGACTTTTATAACTTTTAAGATATCGTAAGGTATCATAGATCAAGCCACTTGTTGGTCTAGTGTATTGTTTCCCATTTTATTTAGACACAAAACCCTTATTTTGCACAATATAAACGAGACTCCTTAAATATTTTTAGCATAGCACATACAAAAAAAAATCTTAGTTCAAGGTCATATACCTTTAAATTGAAAGTTACATTTTTTCCACGGGGAAGGAAACTACATGTTTTATCCACCTTCATGTCCCATAAATAAATAAATGAAGCTGCGCTATGTACGTGCTTGTCAGGGAAAAAAATAATGATTAGATTTTACTCCTTATTAAATGGTAATTATGGTAAGGGATTCTTTGTTTATTTAAAATTAGTCCTATAAAAGGATACAAAAAACTTCAACATACATTTTAATGAGCCGAAAGTAATAGTTTATTTTCCTTTGGCAAATTCTTATATATCCGGTTTAGTTGATGACTTTTGCATTCACATATATAGAGTCTTTTAGGTCGGTTTCGAAATATTGATATCAGAATCAAGAATATAGTTTCGCACAAGTACATGCCGGCAAATGCCAACATTACTTTGATTACCCGTCGACAACTCATGGCATTCTTCACGGAAATCACCCAAAAAGTATTAAGAGAAACTTATTAAATTTTTCGTCAGTTGATTATTAGTAAATTGATCAGATTTTCAAAATCTACATCAGAAAACCTTGCTGGTTTATTTTGTATTAATATATTTTGAACCCAGTCATTATATTTGTTATTCAAGGATGGAAAATACTGATTAATAGATGTGTGTAAATTACGAAGATGATCTGCATTGTCACTGCGAATATCATCTTCAAGTTCAAGTTCGGATTATAAAGAAAGTTGGAAAAGAGTCCAAATTATTTTGCTCCACAGCTAAGATCCAAAATTGCAACTTATGAGGAAGTGAAAATATTTTATCTCTCACATTTCAAATGTTTAAATTTTTTCCTTGGAATGATAAACAAGGTAAATTTAATTTGGTGAATAGGTCAGGAACCACTCCGTTCTCCCACTCTTTGTCTTTACACAACTCCTGTTATCATCTTACATGCTTTTTACTCTAATTACAATTCCTCTTTCCATTTACATACCATTTTGCACCCAAATAGGTCACATCATACATTGTTTTAACGTTTCTTCTAATAGAAATAATGTTGAGTAACAGTAACACTCTTTTTTACCTACCGTATAAAAAAATGTTACCCACTTCAGTGGCCATATGGTCTAAGGCATCCCTCTTGTGCCGGACTGGCCTTTTGAAGATAAGGATAAGGGGTTCAAATCCTGGTCGGGTCTACTAAGAGGTGTTTCCTCAATGGTTTTCCACTCTCCTTTCACCCCATTGCGGGTACATTACCTCTTAAGATACTTCCTTTCTCATCCCTACCCCATTAGAGTAATTATCTTTATATATGCATGTAACCTGAACATGCGATAAAGAAATATATAAAAAATGTTTACATATATAACTTTCCGTAAAAATCTAGGAAAGGCAATAGTTTTACTCTCCATAGATGCCGTACCATTTTGTTGTTGGTACTAAGCACTTTTTACATTGACTTGTCCTAATAAAAATATTATTTACAATTTCAGCGTCGTATGTCAGTCACTGAAGGGGGCATTCGCTTCCCAGAAACCTATGAAGGGGGTCGCCCCAAACAAGGGGGTCTCATGGATCCTCGCCAAGGAGTCATTGACAGGAACTCCCGTTGTCAGACCTGTGCAGGTAACTCGTCTAACTTGGTTTTAAAATTATGTCCCACCACTTTTGTCATTTAAGTTCTATTCTTATCCAGACGCTTTTCTACAAGGCCTATTGGATGTAAATAAGTTTTACTTTGAAATATTTGGTGAACTCTATTCAAAAAGAAAATATTTCAATGTTGCATTGGCTAAGGGTGTGCAAAGCTTTGAACCTTCGACTTGTCTTTGAATCAATATCAGCTTTGATCTTGCTTTGAGGTGACCTGGTGGTCTAGGGGTAAGGTGTTGGACTTCTGTGCTGGGGGTTCGGGGTTCAATCCTCGGTCCCGGCACAGATTTATCTGATTGCCAAACCCTTCCTTCACCTCTGACAAGACGTGTATTAATCACAACTTGTGAATGTGTGGAATGCCAGACCTCCACCGTGGTTCGGATCCCACGTTAAACTGTAGGTCCTCAATTTCACCTCACAATCACCCTACCATTGCACATTAGCGTAAGTGCACATAACCCGAATGGGTAGTAAGATGTGCTAATGATAATAACAATAATAGGTCTTGCTTTGAAAAAAATTCTGACATACACAATTACAAAGCTTTCTCAATAAAACTATTTTCTGAAAATTGAAAAATGACTTTCTTGCCTACCTTGTAAGGGAAAGGCGTTAGGTATTTATGTATTTATAACTGGTATCTCAATTCCAAATAAAGTTGAGGCTTATCAAATCATGTTAAGCTGCGTCTCTGGAGAAATATAGAGCAAGTTTTAGAAACATCAACATGGTTGCAAATTAAAAGTTGGTGCTTGTTGATGTAGACCCTAAGTTGTTCTGTATTGTATCATGTTAACGTTTCTTGCACGGATCCGTTCTAAGTGGTAAAGATCAAGAGAAAATAATTTGCATAAACAAGTGTTTCTTCTATTTGGATGGCTTGTTTTAGTTGAAACTGGTATGTGGTACATTTTGTAGTTAAAAATGTTGCGCTAGTAATTAGTTCATCGGCATGACGTTTAAATGGAGTTCAGAGAATTGCTAATTCAATTAATTGATAGCTACATACATCTGTGTCTTTGAATGCTCACAGTCATAAACAATATATATTTTATTTTAGACTTTTCTCTCATACCATCAATCACGCTACGAAATTAATTCAGGACATTATTTCGTGTTTTCCTCCAACCTCCACTATAACACCTTTTTCGCCCTGCACTTTGACTCAAACTAACTATTTCTTCAGTGTAGACACAATGTTGCATCTAGTTTATTTGTAGAAAACAAACACCAACATGATGCAACAATGTTCTTCCAGTGTGGACATTTTGTTGACACAAGTTAATTAAGAATTTTTTTAATGTAAATCTTTCAACACTGTGCAACACAGAAGTTAGTCTTTGTTGCTCTAATGGAGACACAGCTTAAGTTCCACTAAGGAAAATAATGTAATCAATAGCCCAAACCTCAAAAGGTGAAACATAAAATAAAGATCACACCACTTTTTTAATCATAGTGCAACAATTGATAAATCCTTACAAAAAAGGTGGGCCTAGCTTCTTTAAAAAAAAAATCATTGTCACAAACAACTGTCCTCCACGTGATTCCTTTACGGCCTGGAACTTAACCTCATTTTTCTATCCAATCTACCACACAACTGATTTCTTGTCTGATTATATTAATTTCTTAAGCAACTATGAATTATTGAAATCGAATCTAGGATTTATTCAGATTTGACATTTCGTATCGAATCCAAATCGTTCCAATATTAAGATCTGAATGGCTAATGTATATAGTAAGATTCGAACTGGAAATTTTGAATGTTTGCAAAGGCGTAGTGTAATACAAGGTTCACAGCTTTGGTTACAAGTTGGTAAAATGACAAGACAGTAGGGAAGTGACACTTAACGACCCCAAATTGCGACAGTTTATGCTACACCCTTATTGCTCGCAGAATGCTCACAAACAATCGTATCATATGTACCATATGGGATAATGTTAATTTGGTCAAATATGCCGGTTTGTTTCAGGTAACCAGACAGAATGTCCGGGACATTTTGGACACATCGACTTGGCCAAACCGGTTTTCCACGTAGGATTTCTCACGAAAACTATAAAGATCCTGCGATGTGTCTGTTTTTACTGTTCCAAGTTGTTGGTCAGCCCTGTAAGTACACTGTTATATCTTTTTATTTATATATATTTTTTAAATATACTTATTTTTATACATCTTCAAGGATGGTTGCAAACAATTATCAAGTGATCTGATTAAGCAACAAACACTTATCAAGTGATCTTCATATGCAACAAACACTTATCAAGTGATCTTCATATGCAACAAACACTTATCAAGTGATCTGCATATGCAACAACACTTATCAGGCGATCTACATAACCAACAAACACTTTTCAAGTGGTCCGATACAAGGAAAGTTCGAGGAACATTGCCTTAGGCTGTCGGTAATAATCTTATCCATAAAATAAAAAAATAAAAGTTTAGGAAGTTTTCATTATAATCTGATGGATTCTAAAGCATAGTCAGTGGTAGTAATAATAATTCATTCTAACATTTCAGACAAACCCCAAAATCAAAGAAGTTGTCGTGAAATCCAAAGGACAGCCAAGGAAGCGGCTTACCTTTGTGTATGACCTATGCAAGGGTAAAAATATTTGTGAAGGTGGAGACGAAATGGACATACAAAAGGACAACCCGGACGATCCAAACAACCAACAGGCAAGTTTGTCCACGTCTTGTTCTGTCTTAGTTATCAAACACTTTTTTCTGTTTGGGTTAGTGACACCATCTCTATGATGATGATGATGATGATGATGTGTGTATTGCACCTCGAGGCCATTTTGTGTGTTCTTTTGTTTTAAGTATGATTCACTTGTTTTTTTCTTCCTCTCGAGAATTGAGTTGTGGCTATAAACACCTTTTTTTAAATTATATAACTATTCCAAAAATTGCATGAATATAATTTGTAAAAGCAACTTATTTCCTTAGGAATTAAAAAATAAAATAAAATTAAAATGTAATATTTACAACAACATTTGGTTCAAAAAGTATTGAGAAGCAAGTTTTTTTAAAAGTAAAATAACAGTAACTTTGTTCTTGAGTTGAACCTACAAAATTGTCGTCAGATTTATATTGTCGACAAAAAAAATTAAATTATATAGGATGAGTAGTAACCATTCATTTGGTAATTGTAAAATTTGAAGAAAAATGTAGAATATACAGAATAATTTTGACTTGTTATATTTGAAAATAAATAATTAAAGCAAGTTTAATCACATTACACTAGAACCTCATTTATCCAGACTAATTGGGCCTTGGAAGTTTTCTGGATTAATAAAAGTCTGGAATTTATAGGGGAAAACTTTTAAAATAAGCCAACGTATGGTTAAAACAGCCTATATAAAAAATAAACCACATTTATTTTACATTTAAAGTAATACAGATGAAAAATAATCTGTAGAAATGAAATTAATATGTACGTTAGATGTAGTTTGTAGTCACGCTCCAGCAACCCAGCTTTTTCATCAGAGTTTATTATTATTATTAGCACCGCGTCTTACTACCCGTTCGGGTTATACACACTTACGCTAATGTGTAATGGTAGGGTGATTGTGAGATGAAATGGAGGACCTACAGTTTAACGTGGAATCCGAACCATGGTGGAGGCCTGGCATTCCTCACATTCACAAGTTGTGATTAATACACGTCTTGTCAGAGGTGAAGGAAGGGTTCGGCAATCAGATAAATATCAGAGTTTATTAATGTACTATTTTGGGAAAAGGGCTTCCCAGATTAATGAGATTCCACTTAACTATCTGACACACACACACGGGGGAAAAGGAAACCACAATTTTTGTATTAAAAAAATTCTGTTCAGAATATCTGAAATTTCGGACTAACAGGGTTTGGATTGGCGGGGTCTAAGTGTATATTTATTTTTTTGTTTTATTTCAATGAGCTTACGCTAATTTGTTTACCATCTGTTTTTCTAGCCACGCAAGGGAGGTCATGGCGGCTGTGGCCGATATCAGCCGAACATCCGGCGCGCGGGGCTGGACCTCACGGCCGAGTGGAAGCACGTCAACGAGGACTCTCAGGAGAAGAAGATAAGTTTAAGCGCAGAACGCGTGTGGGAGATCCTCAAGCACATTGTAGACGAGGAGTGCTTCATCCTCGGTATGGACCCCAAGTTTGCCCGGCCCGACTGGATGATTATGACTGTCCTGCCCGTCCCCCCGCTGTCTGTCAGGCCTGCTGTCGTCATGTATGGCTCCGCGAGGAACCAGGTGATCATTAGATTCTTTTTTTTCACATATACTATACTTCATTGGCACTACACATTCTGGGGAGATTTTTTTCCCCTTGGAATAGTGAAAGGGTGACCTGGTGGTCTAGGGGTAAGGTGTCGGACTTCTGTGCTGAGGGTCCGGGGTTCAATCCTCGGTCCCGGCACAGATTTATCTGATTGCCAAACCCTTCCTTCACCTCTGACAAGACGTGTATTAATCACAACTTGTGAATGTGAGGAATGCCAGGCCTCCACCATGGTTCGGATTCCACGTTAAACTGTAGGTCCTCCATTTCATCTCACAATCACCCTACCATTACACATTAGCGTAAGTGCGTATAACCCGAACGGGTAGTAAGACGCGGTGCTAATAATAATAATAATAATAATAATAATAATAATAGTGAAAGAAAATATCTACTTAGTTTCTGTTGTTTTTATTCATATCATCCTCATTTATAGAGTCTCTTGCTAGTAAAAAGTAAATAAAACTTTATGTTTCAGCTAGAACTGTAAAAAAAATTCAATGTATTCACTCACATACACAAATTAACTGCCCATTTTCTATTTGTAAATTTGATAGGTTTTGGTTATCTGATTGGTCGAATCCATTATTTTACAAATCCAAATCTTCAATTTACCTTCAAAGCGCGAATCTGAATCTTGGTAAAAATTATGAACATAGTATAATATAGTAAAATAATATAAAATATAAATAGTAACCAAATGTTAACACTCTTTCATGTAATCCATTCATTATAACATTCACACATTTATTTAATTTGTTAAATTACTTGTCTGGGGCCTGGTTGTTAAGTTCAACCTATAATTAGTTCTGAACCCCCAATAAGCAGAATTAGAACTCTAATAAAACAAATTACAATTCAAAATCTAAAGAAGAAAGGGAGAAAAAACTTTTATTTTTAATCTTAAATTCAATATTTTCTCAAATCCTCAAATCTTCTTAAAGATTCAAGGGTTTCATCCCTAAACTTTATGAATACAAAATAATTTAGTTTTAAATATGATTTTTTTAAATGTTGCCAATTTAATTAATAACTCAACATGTTTTAACTTTTAACATTGAACGTTGTAGGACGATTTGACCCACAAGTTGGCAGACATCATAAAGTCAAACAATGAGCTGCTCCGCAATGAACAAGCTGGTGCAGCTGCTCATGTTCTCTCGGAGAACATTAAAATGCTCCAGTTCCATGTGGCGACGCTCATCGACAACGACATGCCAGGTTTACCCAGGTAAGAAGTCTTTTGCTGCGCGGCTGGGTATAATCCTTTCCTTGCTAGTACATCAAGTATTTAACTTTTCATTGATCATACATACACGGCTGTGGTACTTCGACTACTTCATCTATCAAGCAGCAATTAAAACATATTTGATGGCGTTACTGGTAAACTGAATCACAACCGATTTATCATCACTATTTTGTTTGTGGATTTTTTGAATAAAGTTTCATTTTCTCAAAATTTTCTTTTCATAATAATTTTATAGTAAAGGTAACTGATAGAACTAAAGAAAAAGGAAAAATAAACTACTAAGAGTAAATTTGATGAAGAAAGCCCACCTAGGGAAAGAGGAAAAATGTGGGAAGAATCCAATGCACAAAGGTGACATCTTCCAACCTGTGGTCGGGTCAGTTTATTAAAATATTCCCATCTTCCACTATCCTTCCACCATTTTTCCTACTTTAATTGCTTCCATTCTGTCTTCTCACTTGCACACTTTCTGTTAACAGCTCCTCCCATTTATTTTTTGGTCTTCCTTGCGGACTTTTTCCTAAATACTTCATTTCCGTCATTTTCTTTGGCATCCTCTCTTTTTCCCTCTTCATTAAATGCTCAGTCTTGTTTCCTCTACTATCTCATGTATTCTTGGTACCACCATGCTTTCCGAGATAACTTGATTCCTTATCTTGTTTCTCCTCGTGACAGCTAAATGCTCCTCACAACTTAATTCCCATAACCTCCACTTTACTAGTCTCTCTTACATTCATTGTCCATGTTTCTGCAGCATATGTGGCAATGTTAAAATTGTTTAGCTAAAATTGTACACTCAATTCATCCTGAATGGTAGCAGGCATTATTAACTAGACTTTGACCCTATCTTATATGCTTCGCCATAGTGGAAACTATGAAAGGTAAGCTTGCTAACATTTAGGGAAACGAAGGGGTACACTCAATTTTTCTTATTTTCCAGAGCAATGCAAAAGTCAGGTAAACCGTTAAAGGCAATTAAAGCTCGGTTGAAAGGCAAGGAAGGTCGTATTCGAGGCAACTTGATGGGTAAGCGTGTGGACTTCTCGGCGAGAACTGTCATCACGCCGGACCCTAACCTTCGCATCGACCAGGTTGGAGTACCGAGGTCCATTGCACAGAACATGACATTCCCAGAGATTGTCACACCTTTTAATATTGACAAGTGAGTTGACATGACAAATGATAGTAATTTGTTAAGTTAGGTTGACTCCACTATAGTACAAATTCGAATTTTCATTTAACTTTTAAATATCAAACTCTAATCCAAATTTTGGAAAAAATTATAGACTTTAGAAGAAATTGAAATATAATGTAATAAAACAAAAGTAACTAAATGCTAAAATTTATTTTTAGAGTTGGGTCGAATCCACTATTTTATGAATCTGAATTTTCAATTTACCTTCAAATCCGAATCTTGAAAAAATTATGAACATAAGATGACATAAATATAATAAAATAATAGAAAATACAAATATTAACTAGATGTTAGTATTATTTCTTATTCATTTTAACATTCATACATTCACTTAAATGTTAAATTACTGGTCTGGGGTCTGGTTGTTGAGTTTTTCCTATAATTATGTTAACTCTGAACAACCAATAGGCAGTATTAAAGCTTTAAAACAAATTTCAGTTAAAAATTTGAAAAAAATTTTTTAAGGATTTGAATCTGATATTTAATCGAATCAGTGCATCTTGAAAATCCTTAAGGATTCTAGGGATTTGAGGGTCTCATCCTTAGTAATCTCGTTTCCTTTGTGAACAGGGTTTGCTATTGTGGTTGCTTCTGAAAGGTAAGTTTATGTAGTGGCTACAGGCAGGTAAAACGGAAGTGTCAGGGAATTTAACTAAAAATAGATAAAAAGGAATCTAAATGATTAGTGGTTAAAAAAAGATACTAATTTTTTATCTCAACACTAAAATAAAAGTGAAAAAGCAAAATGCATTCTTGATATGACGGTTTGCTAAAATGAGTTTGTTGTTCACAGTTGGTTTTTTATTTATTAATTATTACCATATTGACCGGAAAATAAGTTAGACTTTTTCCCCCAAAAATAACCTTTATAAAACATTCCTACAGTCTATAATACATAATGAATGTGTTAACTCTAAGTACTGAAGTTAAAGATTTAATTATATTACAATCATAACAGATAATTCTTAATTTTGACAAGGCTAACTATTGTTGCATGAACATATTGAAGAACTTAAATTTAAACATGATATCTTATAGGGACTAGGCTCCAAAACTAATGTTTTTTTTTAATGCAAACTATTCAACATCATAATTTTAGCATACTAAACTAGCATATAATTCGATTTCGATAATTATTTGAAATTCACTAATAATATTTGCTTTGATTCGAGATTAGATTCAAACTTTTAAAAAAAACGTGCTTTGCAGATGTTTGCCAGTTTCTCCTTGTGGCAGTTAGGGTGCTGCTCAAAAACTTAATTCCCAGGGCCTCCACTTTCCTGGTCTAATGTTCGTGTTTTGGCCGCATATGTGACTTATGTGTATAAACAGTATCTACCATCCAGGAAAACGGGAAATAGCCGGGAATTTGAAGTGGTCGGGAAAAAATGGGAATAAGTCGGGAATTTGATTGTTTGAAAAAAAATCCGCGAAAATGTTGTTTTACTCAAAATATTAAATATAATAATCACTGAGTCGAGAAATGATCAGGGGAAGTCAGGGAAAAAGTCAGGAATTTTATTGTTAAAGTTTAGTATACAACATGATAAATTACGCCCTATACAGCACTTCCTTACACTTCAAGGGTACATATACTTTCTAGTGCATCTTTTATATTTAAATACTATATAAAATTATTTTGATTGATTTTTAAAGTTATATTATATTTTTTTCTCAAAATAACATTTGTAAAATAAACATGGCTGTAAATATCGTCCTTGGTAATAAAACCTGTGCATCTTATTGTCCAGGATGCAGGAGTTGGTGAGGAGGGGTAACTCTCAGTACCCAGGCGCCAAGTACATTGTCCGAGACAACGGGGAACGGATCGACCTGCGCTTCCACCCGAAATCGTCGGACCTTCACCTGCAGTGCGGCTACAAGGTGGAGCGACACATCCGTGACGGGGACTTGGTCATCTTCAACAGGCAGCCTACGCTCCACAAGATGTCCATGATGGGGCACAGGGTGAAGGTGCTACCCTGGTCCACCTTTAGGATGAATCTCAGGTGAGACAGTACCAATAATAATCAAGGGTATAGAAGAATCATGTTTGAAATCCTTTTATATATATTTTTAAGTTTAATTTAAAAGGTTAACACATGGAATCCTAATGTTAAACTGAGCTAGAAAACTAAAATCCCCTTGTTGACAGTTGCACGTCTCCATACAATGCTGATTTTGACGGTGACGAGATGAACCTCCACGTGCCCCAGTCGATGGAGACGAGGGCAGAGGTGGAGAACCTCCACGTAACGCCACGCCAGATAATCACCCCGCAGGCCAACAAACCTGTTATGGGGATTGTACAAGATACACTCACTGCAGTGAGGAAGATGACCAAAAGGGATGTCTTTCTGGAGAAGGTACAGCCCGTTTAGTTTTGAAAATGGTCAGAAAAATGATGGGACTGTAAAGTAACAAAATTAAATGCTAAAATTAGATTTTGATATGGGTCATATTCAAATCTATATTTTATTTATGAACCTTGAGTCTGAATATCCATTATACCTATAAATTTTATGTTTGAATCTCCATTTTACCTATGAATCTTGAATACAAATCTCCATTTTACCTACAAATTTTGAATGAATCTGAATCTTAAAAAAAAAATGCGATAAGCAAAAGATTAGAGTTTTTTGTTTTCTTAAGTTCCATAACTTCATTTTTACACCTTTAACTTATAAATTTAGTAGTTTTTCATTCTTATAAAGTCTTTGTTGAAATTATAGCATCATATAAATTTAGCTAAGCATCATGCTATTTTATTTTATCTGTACCCGGAAGCTGTGAGATGCACACCGGTGGCTTCACATTGAAAAAGAGAGGTTTGGCACGAATAGCTAGCCAATCAGTACATTTGATTTAGCGTCATGTGTTATGATACTATGTGGAAGGGAAGCATCAGACGCAACACACTTGCTGGTTAGCACGCGAGCTATTAAGACTTATACTGAGAGGTACGAATAGTCGCATTCTTTTCGTGTTGGCCAAAGAGGGTTTAGAGAGAGGTGGGGAAAAAAGGGAGACTATGTGACTAAATTACCACAACATTAACAATTTATCTATCTTCATATACTAATTATTTTTATCTTTTCATTATGTAACATGTGGTTCAAAATGTAATAAAATGTCTATTAACTTTTCTCTCTAAAATAAAACTTCAGAATCAACATCATAAATTTCAATTTCTTTAATCGACTATGTTCTCCACCCCCACCATTATTTAATTAACCCCGAGATGCCCTACTGAACCCACCGGCTGCCGCAGACAATATATAAAGGAGAAGAAAGTCAAACTGGAGAAGGGCTAGAAATGGCACCCAATGTGTGGGGCTGATGGTTTGATGTTTGTTTGACTGGTTACAATTTCATTATTTTCCTGACCTCATATATAAACATATTTATTCAACTTCATAGCATAGCAAAAAAAAACCTAAAAACAACACAAGTCTTTTCACCTAATAGGATCATTTGTTGAACCAAAATATATAGCAATTAAAAGCAAATAAACTAGTATAGAAATAATTGATTGCTACTCATTCAGGATTTTTCTCTTTTGCTTAGTTGTCAGTACTTTCATTGAGATCTAGGAATCGGAAGTATCGAGAATCTTAATATTAAGATCGATTATTAATTCTTTCGATACTAGTAAGAATCGAGGGTATCGAGGTATCAAATTTAGTTTGACATCCATAATAAATACACTATTAAACATCATGATGTCTCTGAAAAAATATATAACTAAAATTTGCAATATTTTTAAAAATCTTAAACCTGAAATTTTCTTGATACTTCAAATTTAGTGTATTCTTAGAAATATTTAAAGGTTTGAAGGGCTCAATTTTTATTAAAAAGGAAAATACACTGTAACACTTGTTCGATTTTGTTTTCTTATCATTCTAGGAACAAATGATGAACTTGTTGATGTTCTTGCCAATCTGGGACGGTAAGATGCCGCAGCCAGCCATCTTGAAACCTAAACCTCTATGGACAGGTAAATTAATTCTCGGTCTCACATTCCAGCTAACCTTTACCTTTTAAGATATTTATCATGATCGTCCGACACCTTAGCTTAGTCAGTAGGTTGTCTGCATACTGAATTAAGGTTCCAGGGTTTAATTCCTGCCATGGCCAAAAAATTTATCATTGGTGAAATGTAGATTTCCCCTTTCACAGTGATTAATTGACGGGTCAGGTTCTGTGTGTGGATCTCTTTTAGTTTCAAGTTAGTTTAAAGTTGAGGGTCGATAAAATCAGTTGACTCAGAAAGTGCATGTTAAATATTTAAAGTAAAAAACAAAAACAATTTTTTTAAATTTAAGTGCGGTAAGAATAAAAGCGGCTTTGAGAAAAATCATCTCCAGGCTCGGTTTCGAATAGAAAAATTGTGGATTAGCCATGGGTGATTTTTTTTAAAATTCCAGTAACACAGCACAGATTCCGCCACCAACTAACAATGACGTGCTGTAGGTTTTTTTTTTAAATTTGGCGATAAATGGTAAGCTACACATATTATACAAGTACATTTTTAGGAAAAAACATCACACTAAATTCGGATCAATATGGTACTGATGTACAGTAATCTAAATTGAAAAAACTCTTTATTTTCACACAAACTCTACTCGCAAAGGAAAAATCCTTACTCGTACACCTTCAGTTTGGTTTAACCTTTCCCTGGTGCTTGCATAGTAAAGTTATCTACGTAGGCTGGCAGCCATTTTTCTACTTGTTTACTCTTTTCTGACAAATATTTTTGTAACTAATTTATTTTCTCATTTATGCTTTATTTTTGGACAAAGTATAGCATTGAACTGGTAGCTCCACATATTAGCCTCAATATAAAGTATTTGGACTGGCTAAAAGTATAGTGGTTCATTGATAGATGGCATCACTAGGGGTGTGCGAAGCTTCAAAAACTTCAACTTTGATTCGACTTTGATTCGAGACTAAAATTTTGTATTTGACCAGGTTACGAAGCTTCCCCCCTATAAAAACTTAATTCAAAACCCACATTAATGTTTAATGTTTCTTAATCATCTGTTATTGCCTACACAAATTAGTGTTAGTGTAAAAAACACTTAAATAAATTTTATTTTGGGATAGTAACTCAATTTATCATTTTAAGACGAAATAAATTAAATATAGTGTTTTGTAAATTATATTTAATACCTAAATTTACATAGTTATTCAAAGCATAATATTTGTATCGAACATTAAACATTTTTTTAGTATTCAAACTTTGATTCAGCTTCTGGAATAACTAATTTTATTTGATTCGACTTCACTTTGAATTGAAAAAGTGGTTTTCGCACACTCCTAGGCATTACAATAACTTATTGCAATGAAACGTCGCGCCCGCACCGGGTAAAGTTTGGGTGAACATATACGCGTTGTTCAACCCCCTTGCCAGGGAAAGGATTAATGCCACTGATATTGTTTAACTTTGTCTATTTGTCAGGTAAACAAGTCTTCTCTCTGATCATCCCTGGTAATGTAAACATGATCCGCACACATTCCACTCACCCAGACGAAGAGGACGAGGGGCCCTACAAGTGGATATCCCCGGGAGATACCAAGGTACAGGGTTTGCCCCTTGGCATGTATACATACGTCATTAGGGGTTAGCAAAGCTTCGAAAACTTTGACTTCGTGTCAAACATTCATCAGCTAGGACTTTGATTTGAAAGTAAAACTCTGGATTCGACAATTACGTAAAGAGGAAAACCTGGATCAGGGGGATTGGTCAGTAATGATCGCTTTCCTTAAAGAGGCAGCAATATAAAGTTTTTAAAAAAATGTGTAATTAATTTATGGGTGTATCTCAAATAGGTACTAAAATGTGAGGA
This sequence comes from Timema genevievae, assembly GCA_902155825.1. Lineage (NCBI taxonomy): Eukaryota > Metazoa > Arthropoda > Insecta > Phasmatodea > Timematidae > Timema > Timema genevievae. Next base: position 86,077 of record CABFWO010001401.1, read on the forward strand.
GAATATGGATAGCATATTTCTACCTGGATGACAGTTCAAAAATTATATGTTTAGGTTGCCAACACTTGTAAAAGACCATTGTTTTGCTATTAATGATAAGTTTTTTAAATACATGTTATATTTTACATTTTAAATAACATAAACTAAAGTTTTCTTACACTGTTTCATAACTTTTAATAATATCTTTTTACCCAATTTGAAACAATATTTTAAACACCATTAAAAGTACTTATTTTCTGTTTTGGAGTGCTATCTCTTGTCTGTAATATAGTGCATACATCAATACCTTTTAATACAGGCATCGTATTTACTTGGAAAAGAGAAAATACTTGTCTTTTTATATGTATATAATACATTATATTATGATTATTTAATCATATTTCAAAATATTTAACTGAATAAAATATTTTTATCCACTGCATGGGTGCATAATTGTAAAGAACTTGTTTCCATCACGTTCAATCACATGGTTTAAATTCGTCATTCGCCATTTTGTGTGAAAGTGATGTGAATAATAATTTTTTTTAAGTGGAATAAAACGATAAATAAGCTTTGTGTCCGACCTAAAAAAAATCAATAATATTGGCCTAAATTTTTCATTATAGTTATTCAAAATGACATGTCAAATGTTTGTGTAGGGATATATTAGGGATTATTTCTAGTAACTTTTTGAGCTGTCATCCAAGTAAACTAAGATCGTGAATGTATATTACAAAGCAAAGCTTCAAAAACTTTAACTTCGCTTAGTATATTCGTTCACTTTGACTTTAATTCGTAAGTAAAATTTAGGATTTGACAATTACAAAGCTTCGCCAAAGTTAAAAAAAAATTTCCCCCCTCAGGTTATTTCCATCACAAATTAGTGTTCGCAAACAAAAAAAGAGTTAATAGATATATATCTAAAATAATTAAATCCCATTTAGTGATTATAGAAGAATTTATCTTTTAAGGCAACGTAAATTAAGTTTGAAATATAACATTTTGTAAATAATATTTAATACCTATATTTTCTAGTAGTTATGTAAAGTATAATATTTTTATTCAACACTAAAGTTTCTTTTAAAATTCAAGATTTTATTTGATTTCAGGAGTATCTTAGTTTAATTTATTTGATTCAACTTTGTTTCAAATTGAAAAAGTGTACGTCACACAACCCTAAGCTGTGACAAAAGTATTTGTGCTACAGTAAGTGCGTCATGTCTGTGTCCAGGTCATGGTAGAGCACGGAGAGCTTGTAAAGGGAATCCTATGCAAGAAGACGTTGGGGACCTCGGCAGGGTCCTTACTTCACATCTGTTTTCTCGAGCTGGGTCACGAGGTGTGCGGGCAGTTCTACGGCAACATCCAGACCGTCATCAATAACTGGCTGCTGTTGGAAGGTTGGTTGTTTTATTCAGGGAGGAAGTTGATTGTTTGTAACACCGGTCGGCAAACAAATTGTGTTTATTAAAATATACTAGTAACTAATTACTCTATCAGAAGTATAAAGTTGAAATTTTTGGCTTGATTTGTTTCCAACCTTCCCTTTTTAAACCTATAGACCTGCAATATCAAAAATGTTGCTGACACCTAGTTTTTAAAACGGATGGGTGGTGCAATCATTCCTTAATTACCCGCCTTGGTGGCGTAGTTGGCTAACGCGCCAGTCGTGTTGAGCCAGACCACAGAGGACGGGGAGATCGAGGTTCGAATCTCGGCCGGGTGAACTGGGGGTGGTTTTTCCTAAATGGTTTTCCACTCTCCCTCCACGCAAATGCGGGTTCACTTCCTCTAAATTCAACCTTCCCATTTCATAATCCATTAGTGTAATTAGTACTTAGGCGTATAACCCGAACGGGTAGTAAGACGCGGTGCTAAAATTAAATTAAATTAAAATTCCTTAATTGATAATCTACGCTCGGATTGTATGACCTCTGTTGCGGGTTTTTCCTATCAAAAATCATTTGTTTATTTTATTAGGTCACTCCATCGGTATTGGGGACACCATTGCTGATCCGCAGACATACTTGGAGATTCAGAAAGCCATCAAGAAAGCCAAAGAGGACGTGATAGAAGTCATCCAGAAAGCTCACAATATGGAACTTGAACCGACACCTGGTAACACCTTGAGGCAGACTTTTGAAAACCAGGTGATTTTTTTTTGTTCCTAACATTTACTGCTTTTTTATCAGTCCATTCAATTAAATAAATATATGTGTTTGTGTTTTTGTGGGTGAACTTGTTTCTATATTGGGTTATTTATTCGATAGACTTCTTTTTTAAGACGCTGATTTTCCTGAATAAACTATATCATCTCAATTTATTTTTGCAAACTATATTTAATGACACATACTATTTTTATATCTAATTCATGCAACTAAATAAATGAATAAATATGGTAAAATTGTATAAAATGGAGCACAAATAAAAGTAAAAACAAAAGCACATATTTAATTTTTGTTCTTTCTTCAAAATGTGTTCAATTTTCTAACATTCTCTTATATTTAACTATTCAATAACATATTATAGCATACTTAATCTATTTTATTACACACTTAATACTTCACAAATGAAAGAAGGAAAAAAAACCCAAGATATTTTATGAAGTGATGGACAGGAATTACTTTTTCAATACAGTATGGGAAATGATTCAAAATATCAGGAACGGGAAAGGGGAAATTATAAAAATGTTGCTTAAGAATAACTCATAGGTAAGGATAAATTCCTGACATTTTCCAATTTTCCGAGAGGGCTGTTTGGGATGTCATCCACTCATCATTTTATGTATATTATAAGATTATGTACTTTGAAAGGGAAAAAAAGGCTTTTATTTAATACCTATATACTCGATAATAATCATTCTTCTCAAATAGAGTCGTCTTATGAGTCTCGGTATTAATTCTGGTTTATTTTTCAAGGTGAATCGTATTCTGAACGACGCCCGAGACAAAACTGGAGGTTCCGCCAAGAAATCTCTAACAGAATACAATAACTTGAAGGCTATGGTCGTGTCTGGCTCCAAAGGGTCCAACATTAATATATCTCAGGTTGGTTTTAGGTTTGTGTTTGTCTGAGCGAGATATTCTTAAAACTTGGCATACAATAGCTGCTGCTATCCGCTTCGATGGCTGCATGGTCTAAGGCGTTACTTTCGCAGAAGGATAGACTGCTGATTATGGGGAGATCGAGGTTCGAATCTCGGTTGAGTGTACTGAGCGTGCTTTTTCCAAAATGGTTTTCCATTCTACCTCCATGCAAATTTAGGTACACTTCATCAAAATAGAACCTTCCCAATCCCTAACACCTCTGATGTAATTGGTAAATATACTTTTTACGTGGTGCTAAACAAAATATGTATCCTGCTATTGTTTATTGGCCACCTTAAGACAATTTTTGAATGAATTTCTTTAGGTTATCGCTTGCGTGGGGCAGCAGAACGTAGAAGGAAAGCGTATCCCATTTGGCTTCCGCAAGAGGACTCTCCCTCACTTCATCAAGGATGATTACGGTCCCGAGTCAAGGGGGTTCGTGGAGAACTCGTACCTGGCCGGACTGACCCCTTCAGAGTTCTACTTTCACGCCATGGGAGGTCGAGAGGGTCTTATTGATACTGCTGTCAAGACTGCTGAGACAGGTGGGTTGGGTTTATACCATTAATAAGTAGGAACCACAAATAAAATTATTGCATTTTGTTAAAAAAATAGTTGGATTTTGGTAGGAGTGTGTGAAGTTCACTTTTCCATTCGAAGTGAACTCGAATCAAAGTTCATAAAAAAAATTAGTTGTTTTATGCTTGAAAATTATTTTATTGCACAATTGTTTGTAATATTTTGTTTCAATCTGATAAGTCAAGCTACTCTCACAACATCCAATTCAATTACCTATCATTTTCACCATTTGAATAATTTTATGTAAAAAACAGCTCAGAATGGCAGTAATTGAACAAAAATTTAGTAGTTTAGCTGTAAATATTGTTATTGGTGCAGCTTCGAAGCAGGAATTTATTTCAAAGTGAAGTCGAAGCTGTTGTTTGTTTCGAAGTCAAGTTGAAGTTTCAAAACTTCGCACACCCCTAGAAAATCTATCAAAAGTCAGTGAATACAAGGCATTTTTCTGCTAAAAGTGATAAAAAAAATTACTAAAACTAGTGGTATAGTAACTAAATACTGATATGGATGGAAAAATTACGGTTAAATTTTAAATATTTGACTTTGATCACAATTTTACTGTCATAATTGCCAGATCAAACACATAATTTTACTTTGTCTTTACCAATGGTCTTTGGTTGGGGTTTGGGTCTTTATGGACTTGAAACTTTGATTTGTTACAGGAATGCTAAAAAGTAGGGATGTGTAAGATTCGAAAATTCAAGAAAGAAAATATCTCTATCTCACCTCGAAAGTTAAAAAATGAATCTCGAAAATTTGAGAAACTAAAAAAAGCAAATAATGGCTTTAATAAATTTAAAAAAAACCACACCGGAAATTTATTAATTTCAAAAAAGGAACTTTATAAATTATATGTTTACTTCAATAAACATAATTTACATTTTTGTAGTTTTAAAGGACGTGTTCTCGTCTCATGTCTAGATACTTTTTTATATTCCTGTCTTGAATTGAAAAAATGTTTCTCGCACATCCTTACTAAAAAGGTTATAATTGTGCAGTTGTCACTATTCCTTCACATAATTTCAGGTAAAGAACAATGTTGTGTCTGTTGCTGAGTAAAAAAAAAGTTCTGAATTAAACATTGAAAGGCAGATAGAAGAGCAAGGCCTACATAGGTAGAAGAAAACTGTAGCCTGCCCTTCTATCCTCCTTTCACTGTTTAATTTAAAACAGCCCTTTGGCGCCTTTTACTTTGTTTAAGTAAAATATGTGTATAGGTTGGCTAGTTCTCATTAAAATCAACATAATTGACTATTATTTGCATATAGAGGGCAAAGTGATCAATTTCTCTTAAGTGGCCGATTGGTCTAAGCTTTAAGGCGTCATTCCGGCATTGAAGATGGGGAGATCGTCTTACGAATCCTGGTCTGGTCTACCGAGGGTGGTTTTTCCTAAATGGTTTCCCACTCTCCTTCCACACAAATCAGGTAGATTACCTCTAAAATGCTTCCTATCTCATCTCTACTCCATTAGAGTAATTATATTACACGTGTGCAGACTAAACAGGTAGTAAGAGGCAATGATAAAAATAAATCTGTTAAAGATCCAGTTTTTTTTAAAAATTCTATGCATAAATACATTCATAAATGCTATAGTGAATTTAAAAATTTTTAATATTAATTTTAACATAACAAATACAAGTTGGTAAAAACACATCCCGCGATATCTTGGTGTTCCTATGAATCAGTAGTATTAGAGCTATAAAACAAATCGCTATTCAAAATGTTATTTGTTTCTTATACATGTTCCTATTTAAGCGTCTTATCATATTTATCAAGTTCCTCTTTTTCCCTCTTGATGTATTCCGATAGAATGGAACCTAGGTCGGGGGATTGGGCAGTAACAATCGATTTTCTTCAAGAGGCAACCACTACCTCTTTGTACAGTGGCAGCATTGTAAGATTTGAACTGTGTTCTTCTTTTATTGTACAATCCATATTGTATTTGTTCCCGTTTACATGTTTCCTATCCTTTTTTTCCTGTACTCTCTTCCAAATACGTATTAACTATACTTTTTACCACATTTTTATCTCGTGACTTTTTCCCCAGGCTACATCCAGCGTCGTCTGATAAAAGCTATGGAGTCTGTCATGGTGCATTATGATGGCACCGTGCGTAATTCAGTGGGTCAGCTGATTCAGCTGCGTTACGGAGAGGATGGGTTGTGCGGTGAGACTGTAGAGTTCCAGAACCATCCAACTATTAAGCTCTCCAACAAGTCGTTTGAAAAGAAGTTCAAATTTGATCCCACCAACGAGAGGTATGATTCATACACCAATAGAATGAGTCGAGAAAAGTCTTTAACAATTTATTGTAAGCTTTTATTTAAAAAGACTTATGTTAAGAGAAAATAATCAATACATGTATTAGGAAAATCACTTTTACTAATTAGGGATTTTCAGGGTCATCTTTCAATTCAAATTGAGGTCAAATTGAACTTTTTTTCTAATTGAATTTTTCGCGATCGCGAAAAGTTCAGGTCTCTAGTGATATGTAATTTTAGAATAGTTCAATTGTCATAAGTAAATGAAATATAAATGAAATTTTACTATTAATATATTTATTTTCTGACAAAAATATTTTTTAGACCCTCTTACCCCCACTTTCATAATAAAATACTGACCCTTACCCCTCAAACCCAAACATAAGTAAAGGTGTAATTTGACATAAAAACAACTCTTGAATACTTTTTTGAAGTTTATTTGCCCTGTTTTAACCATGTGTTCCCATTCAGACACTTGCGCCGTATCTTCAACGAGGAAGTGCTTCGGGAGCTGATGGGTAGCGGTGAAGTGATCTCTGAGCTGGAGAAGGAATGGGATCAACTATCCAAAGATAGGGAGGTCCTCAGACAGATCTTCCCCCATGGCGAGAGCAAGGTGGTCCTGCCATGCAACCTGCAGCGCATGATATGGAACGTCCAGAAGATATTCCATATCAACAAGAGAGCACCCACAGACCTCAGTCCTCTCCGGGTCATACAAGGTACATAAACTTTCAACTTTAAGTTTGGCCAAAAAAAAAATTCACATCACCGCTTCTTACTACTTGTTCAGGTTATACGATATTTACATTTACACCCATTACGGTTTCCAGCCTATGACCTAGGTCACTTTTTTATTCAAGCCATATATTTTCCACTACCGGCTTGCTAGACCTGTCAGCTTCATATGCCTTATAACCTAGCTTAAGACTAGTTGAAGCACAACATCTAGTCCCCGGCTGTTAATTTATCAATGTGCAAGGGTAAACCAACATTTCACCAATCATACATTTTTCTGCCATGCCGAGAATCGAACCTGGGACCCTTAGCTCAGTTGGCAGACGACTGATCTAAGGCGTCTGATAAGTTACATGATATATAATAATTGTCATTACTTTAATGGATTAGGAATGAGGAATGAATCATTTTAGAGGTAATATACCCCCATTTGCTCGAAAGGAAAGTAGGAAACACTTTGGAAAAAATCGCTCTCAGTAGACCAAACCGAGATTCGAATCCCAGTCTGCAGCACAACACGAGAGTGAGACCTTAGACCATTGGGCTACTGAAGCGAGTAGCATATTTATATAAACTATTTCCAGTCTGTGGCTGGGTCAGTTTAGTAAAATTCTTCCATTTTCCTATTTATTTCCACCATTCTTCCTTCCCCTTTTGCTTCCATTATTCTCCTCTCGCTCACACCATTTATGTTGTCTGCTCCTCCCACCAACCGTTTCTTGATATCCCTTGCCATATTTTTTACTCCAAACTTCAACTCCGTCGTTTTTTTTCTTGGGATTAATTCCGTTTACCATCCTCAATTCACGACCATACACCGTCTCAGCCTTACTCCCTTTACTGTCTCATCTACTCCTTTTACCCAAACTTTCACCTTGACAACTTATTCCTAGTCATGTTTCTCTTTGTGAGAGCTAACATGCTTCTTACAAACTTCATTCCCGTGACCTCCACTTTCCTGGTCTGTATAGTCATGATGGGAAACCTACTTTTTTTTTTGCTATATTTTGAAAATTGCTTGTTTTTTTATGTTGTTTACATCATAAAATACTAAAATAATAATTTTTATTATAATGGAAGAATTAGGAAAGATGGATAGAAAAAAGGGAACTAACACAATATGATTTTTACAATAAAAAGAAGAACATAGTTCACATATTACATTGCTGCCACTATACAAAGAGGTAATGGCTACCTCTTGAAGAAAATTGATCGTTACCACCAACTTCCATGACTTAGGTTTCATCCTATCGGAACTCATCAGGATGGAGTGTGAAACGCACAACGCGACTTACTGAAATAATAGAAGGATTTTTTTTTTCTATCCAGGTGTGACCGATTTGTTGAAGAAATGTATCATCGTAGCAGGGGACGACTACCTCAGTAGGCAGGCCAACGAGAATGCCACCCTACTGTTCCAGTGCATGGTGCGTGCCACGCTCTGCACCAAGTGTGTGTCCGAGGAGTTCAGGCTGTCTTCGGAGGCATTTGAGTGGTTGATTGGAGAGATCGAGACAAGGTTCCAACAGGCTCAGGTAGATACTGCGGCATTTGCTACCATACTGACCCAAAATCAGGCCGCACTACCCCCCTTCCCCCCCTCCTCCCTCACACACAAAAATCCGCCCTTGTGAAACCTTAGTGCGACCTAAAATCATTTCCTTTGATAATATATGACAAACTTCAAACCTTTGAGGGCTGAACATAATTATTTTTTTTATACATATGGATTATATATTAGGGATGTGCGAGAACAATTTTTTTCAATTCGAGACGATCTCGAGACGGGAATATAAAAAAGTATCTATACACGAGCTTGAGACGAGAAAACGTTCTTTAAAAGTACTAAATTATGTTCATTAAAGTAAATATATAGTTTATAGAGTTCCTTTTTGACATTTGAGCTGGCGCTTGCACTAGATTGTCTTATATATAGTTCATTCAAACACTCGGGATATATCTCATACACATTTTAAATGCAATTAATAAAATAATGAACGCCATTTATAATTTAATTTTGTAGTGTCAAAGTTTTATATTGAAAAACAATATTGATTATAACCAAAACATTCCTTAATAAAGGCTGTTTTTTGGAGGGGGGAGATGCGGCTTATTTTTTTATTATCACGGTATTACTGGAAATAATAAATCCCTGGCCTGGTTTTTTAACGTATTAAGGCCATTATTTGCTCTTTTTTTTAATTTCTTAAATTTTCAAGATTTATTTTTTAATTTTCGAGACGAGATTGAGATTTTTTAATTTTCAAGATATTTTTGAGTCTTGCATGTCCCTAGTATATATGTATGGGGGTGTCCAGTAATTTAGTGACAACTTTTTATCTTCATTTATAAAGTTTCTCATCTAATGCCGCCGTGCTCATGACAGTTATTCAACAACTACTAAGGTCACTTTGGGAAGAAAATTAAACTCTTATGTTTGTAAGGAAGAATTTTTTTTTATTTTGGCCTAAAAATGTTTTGTTATAAAAACTGCAAAAACATTGGCTTTTTTTTTACTTCACTACACTCCCTCGGATCCATTTTCTGACATTAATAAAAGAAATAATTTTAAAGGCATCATATTTTTAGGGTACAGCTTATTTTCAGGTCAATACGGTATTTAAATATCTAATTCCAGTTGACACTTTTCAAACTTACAATACACACACTTTCCAATATTTAACCACTTTCTTGACCTGATGTTGACAGTGTAGTCCCGGTGAGATGGTCGGGGCCCTGGCTGCACAGTCCTTGGGAGAACCGGCCACCCAGATGACGCTCAACACCTTCCATTTTGCTGGTGTGTCGTCCAAGAACGTAACTTTGGGTGTGCCTCGCCTGAAGGAGATCATCAATATCAGCAAAAAGCCCAAGGCTCCTTCTCTCACGGTGTTCCTCACCGGGGTCGCTGCCAGAGACGCGGAGAAAGCGAAGAACGTTCTTTGTCGTCTTGAACACACCACGCTCAGGAAGGTGAGTATCACTACTAACTTTTTTTTAATTTCAGCATTATTGCCCTTATATTTTTTTTTAAAAAGAGGGAAAAACACTCTTTTAAACCAGAGACGGAAGTTGGAGTCTGTAAAAATGTACCAACTCTGGCCTCAAAATAAAAACTTATAATATTATAACAATATATGGTAATTATATCATTTTAATTTTATACATAAATTTTATTCCTTAGGACCAATATTTATAATTTGGACTGACAAATTTATTCAAATATAAATTCACAATGCCAAAGAAGCTTCCCATTGGAGTAATCTTTATAAGAGAATTTTACTGCAGTTAATGTTTTATTACTAGTTAATATACTTTAGACCAGAAGTTCTCAACAGTTCTCGGTAGTTTTTTTCATTGCACCAAACGGTTGTCTTGAATTAAACATTGAAAGGAGGCTATAAGGGCAAGCCTTAACACACTTATCATAAACTGTAGGCCACAAAATTCACAATTAAAACACATAATTATATAATTTCCTGTGTACACCATTTCCCTTCTTGTCCAGTGGCAGCAATGTAAAGTGTGAGCTATGTTCTTTTCATCGTAAAAGCCATCTCGTGTTTGTACCTTTCAAATGTTTCTATCCACCTTTCTTGTACCTTATTCCAAATATTATAGAATCTCTGGCATTCTAGTAAGATTTATCAGTTCGAATCTTGGTCCAAAAATGATCTTTAGTGTGAATTACAGTAAAAGCTGGTAAATCACGACTGGGAAAAAAGGTTATCTAAAATACTTGACGGAATAATTATGATTTCTTAGTTCTCATAGAAGAAATAAACTTTATATTTAATGTGGACTTCATAACATCGTTTTCTCATAATTATCATCATGACCAACTGTTTTCAGCCTGTGGCTATGCCAAGTGCCACCCTATCTTTCTCTTTCCTTCCACCATTCTTCCTTCTTTATTTGCTCTCACTCCCACACATACTGTTATCTGCTTCTCCCATCTCTTTCTAGATATCCCTTGCAGTAATTTCTCTATTTACTTCACCTTTATCACTCTCCATCCTAATTACACGCCCATACCATCTCAGTCTTGTTTCCTCGACTATCTCGTGTACTTCCTGTACTCTTTCTTTTTTTCCTGGACACCTTCATTCCTCATCTTGTTTCTCCTCTTGACAGCTAACATGCTCCTCACAAACTTCATTCCCATGACCTCCATTTTCTTACATTCACTGTCCATGTTTCTGCTGCATATTTAATAATATAGGGGGTTTGTCAGGTCCACTTTTCAATTTGAGCCAAATTCAAATCTAACATATGTAATATTCTCCAAGCCGAATCTAACCTCGGATATTTTTTATTGACTGTTTTATGAATTAAAAAATATATTGTGGTTATTTATATGACTTTATGCACTAAAATTACTTGAACATTTTTCATTGCCCAACTGTGGTAATATTTTGGTTTAATCTGATAAATTAAGTTATTTTCACAATTTAGAATTCAAATATTTCAGTTTTTTGTTTGTTTTTTTCTGTATGAATATTAATTTATGATGTACACATCTGCTCAAAATGGGATTAACTGACCATAAATTGAGTACTTTATCTCGCAATATTTTTTATCAGCAAAGCTTCGTAATCGTTGAAGCCAGAATTTGTTTCGAAGCCAAGTCGAAGCTTTACACACCCTTGGTCTCTCTTACTTAGCGACTGGATTTGATGTTGACTTTTATCGGGACATGTTTAGGTGACTGCCAACACAGCCATCTACTACGACCCTGACCCACAGAACACTGTGATTGGAGAGGATCAGGAGTTTGTTAACGTTTACTACGAGATGCCCGACTTTGACCCAACTAGGATCTCACCTTGGCTGCTCCGTATTGAGCTGGACCGCAAAAGGATGACAGGTTTGTGAAATGTCTGATTGACATAGTTTTTTTTATCATTTTAAGCCCGAACGGGATTGAAATAAAAATAACTCTAAAAGTGATACATTAATAAAATAAAATACTTTAACAAAACAGCCATGTTTGATTTAAGCGACATTAGAACACAAAGGTCATATTGAGTAAATTTATGATTTGTCGGTACTAAAGTGAAACGGAAAGAGAACTAATAATGACCACAACGATAAAATACCCAATTCTGGGGCATCGAGGAATCAAATTTGACATCCTTAAATTTTAACCACTTATATCTTTTGAGAGAATAATTATTAATTTGTGTTTTTGCTACCTAATTTCAAAAATAATTTTGTGTCTCGAGTTCATAAAATTCGTTTTTGCAATCTGTCGAATCCGAATATTTTAGACAAGAAGTTGACCATGGAACAGATCGCAGAGAAGATCAACGCCGGATTTGGTGATGACCTAAACTGCATCTTCAACGACGACAACGCAGATAAGCTGGTCTTGCGTATCCGGATCATGAACAGCGAAGATAACAAGTTCACGGATGAAGAGGAAGTTGCGGACAAGATGGAGGACGACATGTTTCTCAGGTGCATCGAGGCGAACATGTTGTCGGACATGACGCTTCAGGTAAGAACCACTAGACTTGCTTTACCCCCTCCAACCTACTCCTTCCAATTAGATGCGAAGATGAATCTAAAAAAAATGTAAACCAATTTTAACATACGATTTGTGATCAGAACAATTTGGATCAAACAAAGAACAAACAATGTAAACCATAAAAACATGGAATTTTTAAGGGTGGGGGGGG
>CABFWO010001401.1:98586-124182 GCA_902155825.1 Timema genevievae
TTTTTTTTAAAGCGGGAGGTAAAAGGGCAGGCTTTGGTATAAATTTTCCCATCACTCTCCCATATTATATCAGAGCAGAAGAAATGATCGCAATCATGGAAGTTTTGCTACTTGATTTTTTTTAAATGTAATAAATATATACATATAATTTGCATGGTTGCTCAGGGCAAAGCCGGATAATTCTGTAAGTTAATTATATTGATACAATTTTTGTGTGATTTTTGTTATTTTTCCATAACTGCAACATTACCAATAGCTTAAAATTGTGATTTCAAGTCAAGGCCTTCATTTGAGATATCTCTTTTAGATTTTTATAGTTAAAAATACCAGAGGATTGAAGCTTCATATCTCTAATATAAACAGAGATTCATTAAATTTTTTTACTACACTTTGTGCTTCTTTTTTTTTCTTCGTGTAAACAAATTAATTTCAATTTCTGCCGACAGGGAATCGAGGCGATCGCAAAGGTGTACATGCACTTGCCCCAGACAGATTCCAAGAAGCGCATCGTGATAACGGAGACCGGCGAGTTCAAGGCCATTGCAGAGTGGCTTCTCGAGACAGACGGGACGAGTATGATGAAGGTCCTCAGCGAGAGAGATGTCGACCCAGTGCGGACGTTTAGCAATGATATCTGTGAAATATTTTCGGTGAGTCCAAATTAGATATATAACCGTTCCTCTTTTTTATCCTTCCACTTTCTTAAATTTAACCTTGATTTGTGATTTTCTTATTCCAATTTCTCAAACCATTTCAATTCTTTTCCATACATCCACCCCCACACTCAAAATATATAATTTATCTATTGATATTTTAGGGATGTTTGAAGTTTTCAAAGTTTCGCACACTTCTATGTCTTATTAACACTTTTATCCTATTAAAATATATAATACAACTACCTCATAAAGCGAAAAGAGGTTTTCCTTAAATAGATTTATTAAAACTTTTGAACTCCAAATAAAGTTCACATAGTATTATATACTTTTTCAACTATTGTGTGTGTGTGTATCTGGCAGGTTTTGGGCATTGAGGCTGTGCGTAAGTCTGTGGAGAAGGAGATGAACACTGTGCTTAGCTTCTACGGACTGTACGTCAACTACAGGCACTTGGCCCTCCTGTGTGACGTGATGACGGCCAAAGGTCACTTGATGGCCATCACGCGTCACGGCATTAACAGGCAGGACACGGGTGCGCTCATGAGGTGCTCCTTTGAAGAGACGGTGGACGTACTCATGGATGCCGCATCACACGCGGAGGTGGACCCCATGAGGGGTGTGTCAGAAAACATTATTATGGGCCAGCTTCCTCGGCTAGGCACAGGTTAGTGTGGATATATTATTTTTATGTGGAAGGTTGGAAGAATTGGCACATACATTAACTTCCTCTTTCAACCAGATTAATAAGGCTTACTGATTTTATTTTATTATTGTTTTTTTTAGCACTGTGTCTTACCACCTGTTCAGGTTATACACATATAATATAATTATTCTAATGGAGAAGAGATGAGTAATGAAGCATTTTAGAGGTAATCTACCCCCATTTGCTTGGGAAAAGAGTGGGAATAGTTAAGGAAAAACCACCCTCAGTTGACTCGACTGGTATTCAAACCCTGACCTGCCTACCTTCGGCAGACCACTATAACACTAGAGGGACGCCTTAGACCATTTGACCAGTGAAACTGGTTTTATTTCATTAAAAGGTGTATTACCGATTATTCGAGGTTTTAACACTATATATTCTTTGTGAGAATTGTCTAGTAATGGATACAGATTAAAGTGATTCGTTCCTTTAGTACGAGTAGTGGAGTGAATCATTGTTTCTCCGTTCTGTAGCACCATAAATATTATTGGCCGCCGCTTGACTTAGTCGAGTCAGTTGCTTGCTACTGAGCAGTACCCTTGCAGCTTATTGGTTTGCCGTGATTTTATTTAACCGGGTGAAAGCTTAAGTGTGCTCATATGCTCGTTTTCTTTTTTAATATTTGAACTTCGATTTGACTTTGGAAATAGTTTATATATTTGGAAAAAAAAAGTTATAATACTTTGTAATATCACTCTCTTTGTAGGCTGCTTTGATCTTTTACTGGATGCTGAGAAGTGCAAAGCAGGTATCGAGATCCCAATGAGTGTGGGCGCGGGGATGGTGGGAGGTGCCGGCATGTTCTTCGGCAGTGCTGCGACCCCGTCCATGAGTCCTCAGCTCACCCCGTGGAACCAGAGTTCCACACCGGCCTACGGGAGTGGGAGTTTTTGGTCGCCAGGAGGAAACGGTGAGTTGTGTCAATATTACATTGGTATTCTACCATTTTGTGTGTGCATGCGTGCATGTGGACACACACATGCTGTGTCTTATTACTCGTTTGGGGCTATCCACATATTATTTACTAGGATTGTGCGCATACTTGATAATTTGAGTTGAGTTTTAATAATCGTTCGAATTCTACGTGAAGATTTTTACAGTACTTAAAAAATGTGAGGTCTCAGAATTTTCTATTTCATCTAAAAAATTACAGGTTTAAATTGTTTGACTCAACTCAACTCAACTCAACAAGATACTATTTCATAGCAAATAAAGTCCCTCAATATTCTGTTTGTCTGAATAAAAAATATATATAACCTGTACAATTATATGGAATAGAGCACTAGGCTAAATCATGGTTTGAATTAGGAGGGATTGCCAGCACACTTACCTTGGTAATACTTGAGAAAAATTGTGTAGATATACACTAAAAAACACATAAACACATTTTTAAAAACTAGCTTTCATCAGATCAAGAGAGTAGACTAATGCTCTTAGTTGTACAAGGTACATACAACCAGTCACCTGGAAAACAGGGAATTTGCTTTGTCAAGGAAAAGTCAGATTATTTTACTTCATTTGTGTGGAGGGAGAATGTAAAAGCATTTTGGAAAAACCACCCTTAGTACACCTGACTGAGATTCAAACCTCAAACTCTTTATCGCCTACTGCAAGAGTAGCGCGTTAGACCACGCAGCCACCTAAGCGGGTCATATGAATACTAAATTTTAATGTTAATAACAGCTCTAAATAGGATTAATTGACCACAAATTGAGTATTTTTGCTTTCAATATTTTTCTTGGCAAAGCTTCAGAATTTTTTTAAGCGAAGTTGAAGCTGACATGTGTTTTGAAGCCAAGTTGAAGTTTCAAAGCTTCACACATCACTAAAGATCTGGAAATTATACTAAAATGAGATGTTATTACTGTTATGACCGGTCACCAGTTCATAGAGGATGGGAGTACACGCACACGATTAAATAATACAAGAGATGTGTTTCTAATATATAACTAACTTGTTTAATAACATGAAATATGAAATATACAATTATTTACAAATACATGGTATCTGTCCCTGGGTAAATAGGCGGCCATCCTAAGTTTCAACTATTCCTAGTTTCAACTCTGCACTTCTGTAGCTGCACATTCTTAATTTTGAGTGTACACTCTGTTCAACATATTGTTGGATCTCAACATTACTTATACTTTTGTGTTTAAAAAACCAATTTTAATTTTTTCTCACAGTGTTGGGTAGTGGCATGACCCCTGGTGGTCCGAGCTTCTCTCCCTCTGGCGCGAGTGATGCCAGTGGTATGTCTCCTGGGTACTCTACCTGGTCACCTCAGATAGGCAGTCCATCATCTCCAGGGCCTTCTGTGAGCCCATACGTGCCTAGTCCCATGGGGTCCCCTTCCTATTCACCGTCCAGCCCCAAGTATGTTCCTACCTCCCCGAGCCTCCCCCCGGCCTCGCCCAACTACAGCCCTGCCTCCACCCTCTTACTCACCAACTTCACCCAACTACTCACCCACTTCTCCTTCATATTCCCCTACTAGCCCTTCCTACTCGCCCACATCCCCATCTTATTCACCAACTTCACCTTCCTACTCACCGACATCACCATCCTACTCTCCTACTTCTCCATCTTACTCACCGACAAGTCCATCATACTCACCTACGTCACCTTCTTACAGTCCAACATCTCCCAGTTACTCGCCTACTAGCCCATCATATTCGCCCACTAGCCCATCTTACTCCCCCACTAGTCCTAGTTACAGTCCTACCAGCCCATCATACTCGCCTACTTCTCCGTCTTATTCACCGACTTCCCCCTCTTATTCTCCGACAAGTCCAAGCTATTCTCCAAGCTCTGTCAACTTCATTGCGGGCTCACCCTCTTATTCGCCGACAAATTCCTCTTACTCGCCCAGCTCCCCTCAGTACTCTCCGGCGAGCCCATCAGTAATGCAAAGCTCTCCAAGGTACTCACCTACATCACCCTCGTATTCACCAACCTCACCATCATTTGGTGGTTCTTCACCGCAATACACACCAGCTTCACCTCAGTACTCGCCTACTAGCCCGACATACTCACCGACCTCACCATCATATTCACCCAACTCACCGCAACATGTGGGCGGTTCCACTCGCTACTCTCCAACCTCTCCAAAATACTCTCCAACCACACCATCCTATTCACCAACAAGCCCACAATACTCACCTTCGAGCACCAAATACTCGCCTACGAGTCCTACCTATACGCCCACTTCGCCCAACTACAGCCCATCATCTCCCACATTCTCACCAGTTGCGCCAGCCTACTCACCTACTTCACCGACGTATTCACCAACTTCACCGGCCTACGAGCCAGGGGATTAAATCAGGTAAAATATTTCAACATGTTTATCAAATCTTTCATTAAAATGTGTGGTGTTCAAAATGCGTCGTTTAAGGTTACACTTTTTTTTTGTGTGTCTCATACATAACTGGCCGTCAAACAAATGATCCTTTTAGGTAAATATATTACTGTTTTGCCTCATCTCCCTTTTGTATTTTTTTTTATTTCCTCTTTTAGGAAGTTGTGTTGCGCGTTTCACACTCCTCCTACCTGATGAGTTCCAATAAAATGAAACCTAGGTCAGGGAATTGGGCGATGACGATCAGTTTTCTTAAAGTGGCAGCTAATACCTTTTTTATTTAGTGGCAGCAATGTAAAGTGTGAACTGTGTGTTCTTCTTTTCATTGTAACAGCCATATTGTTTTCATACCCTTTTATATGTTTTCTATCCACCTTTTCTGTAGCTTCTTCCAAATATATATTACGAATTACAAGTACATTAAACTGAAGTATCACTGAAGACAACATCCTGTCCAGTCTAATTACTACTTCCTGAGGAAGATGCTACAATAGCATCGAAATATTGAAGTGTGTGTAAATATGTGTCAGTGTTGTTACTTTTATTTGTGCTCTACCATTTTCCTAATATTCTATCATTTTATTTATCACTAAACTGAAGTATAGAAATCCTCTTTCTCTCAATTTGTTTTGACCTTGAGTTTATTATTAGACATGCACACTTTCGGTATGCTACAAAATATAACCCTATAAGAATCTATCTCTTTTTTTTTCAGTGAAAAATGTTTGGCTGTGCATATAATATGAGTTTTTTTTCAGAAAGACATTTTAATAGAAAAATATCGCTCTATATTTGGGCTAATAAGGTACTCGAAAACTTTCACTTCTCTTTGAATATTCGTTTTCTTTGACTTCGATTCAAAAATAAAATTCGGGATTCAAAAAATACCAAGCTTTTCCAAAAAAAAATTAACGAGCACACATTCATTTTCTGATGTTATTTCCATCACAAATTATTATTTGCATAAAAAAATCTAAAATAATTAAATTAAATTGTGTGATAACTTAGTTTATCATTTTAAGACGAAATATATTTATTATGTTTGAAATATGTAGCATTTTGTAAATTATATTTGATACTTATATTTACATAACTATGCAAAGTATAATATTTTTACTAAACACTAAACTTTTTTTAAAATATTCAAACTTTAATTTTGTTTCGGGTATATCTCATATGATTTTATTCGACTTTGCTTCTTATTGATAAAGCGGAATTCACACACCCCTCATGTTTGCATTTAAAAAATGATTGTATTCATAGCAAAAAAATTCTAATTATTAATCTGGTCAGTTATTCAGCAGTATATGTATACTACTCTGGCGGAATGTTAAAGTCTTTTGTGTTTTTTTTTTCACAGAATTGTGTGTGGTGATAAAAACACTTCAATTAGTGGACATTGTGCGTGAAGATATTTGGCCAATAGCTGCTTGAAATATGACGAGGTCGCATTGGGTTGACGAGTGACCAAGACACGTCCAAGGAAGTGTTTAAACGTTGACGAGCATTGCACAAAGTTCAAGTGAAATGATTTATGTATAGTAGTATGTAATTAAATTTCACGGGGAGTTTTGAACAGTTTTGCTTGATAAAGAAGAGATATATAATCGGGCATAATTGACTAAACTATCACAGACTAAAAGTGACATTTTTTTAAGAATAAGGTAGATATTGTCACTGAGTTTGTTTTATAAGCATTCTTAGTTCATTTATATTCAGTTTAAAACGCTTCTTAAAAATTAATTGCTAGAAATTGCTCTCCAAGAGTAAGTATACAGTATATTATAATTATCTTTAGAAATAAGGCTGTATGCAACTTCTAATCTAGTTTTTAATGTATTTTGAATTTTTCAGAATGTATTATTAAAGTTGTCAGGTATTATTTTATAGATGTACATGGTAAAATAATTATAAGTGATGTGTTAGTACTTTAATTTCAAAGTTTAAGTTTAAACATTTAGACATTAAAATATATCACCTTTATAATGTTAGAAACATTCAATTTTAGTTTTTAAGTGAATGTGTGTAAATATTAACTTCTTTAGTTATTGTCAAATTATTATAAGCTTTTTTTTTTATCAACCTTTTAAGTGTTTGAAGACCTTATTGTGCACTTTCAAATATTAAGTTTTTAACAGGTAATATTTACCAATTATTTAAAGAGCTTGTGTTGTATTTTAGGTCATACCTTATTCTCTTTTATCACCATCTTTATTTTATACCCTTAAGTTTTGTGTTTTCAACATTAACTTTCAAAATCATGAACCTATAGGCCTACTGGGTCCGTACATTTTATTCAATGTCATAAGTGCACTGTAAATAATAGAGACATTTAACCTAAAATATTGTTATATATTGTATTACTATAGCCATTTATTTAATCACACACCTTCCACTGTGTGTAAACTTTATTATTTTATAATAAACTCCCATTTTCTTTGGGTTTTTAAAAAAAATTCTTTTGAAAACGTTCAAATCATGTGTAATGGTGTGAGCGAGAATAGTAAAGAAATGAAGATAAGTTTTCTTGTTTATATCCAAAAATTGACATGTCTTTCTTCCTGTTGGTTTTCTTACATTACACTACCGTATATCTTCGATTCTAAAAGATATTTTTTTATATAATTTAAACATCTATAAAAACAGGTTGCGTCTAAGAATCAATGGCGTCTTAGAATCGCACATCTTTTCAATCTTTCCCACTCTTTTCACTTTGTCTCAGAGGAATCAGACTTTGACTGATATTGATTCAGAAGGAAATGATATCACTTACTGATAAATAATGTACTGCCTGTAATATCTTGTTAGTAAATTGAATTTTGTAACAAGAATATTTCTTAGATATAAGATATCCTTTTTGCTTCTTTTTTTCTGTTGGTGGTACTGAAACGGTAAGGGGCGTCTTACAATCAAAGATATACGGTAATTTATGACAAGATATAACTAAACTATTCCCTTGGTGTGAAAGTTATTTTTTATTGCCACACAATTATTAAGCATTATCAAAACATTCATAATTCCTTAATCTTTTGTTTTCACAGGGGCTTATATTAAAATCATATTGTAACTGTATTTATTTTCTCTATGTTTATGTAACTACAAATAATTATAATAAAATGTATAAAATTACAAAAGCTTGCATTTTATTTGTGATTGGAATGACTATGAGGCCCCCCAACTCCAATTTACTTATTTCTAGGAACAACGAAATATCGCCAGGCGCGTTTTTACGAATTCTTACCTAGAACATTAAAATTGTCAAAATACTTTTAAAGTTCACTGTTACATTTTTGAATTACTTACAAACAAAACAAAAATCGAATCTCTTGGCGAAATTGATTGCTTGGCCTTATATATGTGGCTAATGGGTAATCATGTCAATCTTAATGATAATTAATGATCTCCTAAATATACGCCCCTACACATTTTGACCTAATAGATACAACATTGTTCTTTACCTGAAATTGCTAGAAAAGATGGTAACATCTACACTATTAGAATTTTTTTTTAATAATCCTATAGCACATCAAAGTTTCCAGTCCATAAAAGTGTGTTTGATCTGGCTATTATGACAGCCAAATTGTGACCAAAGGAAAATATTTAAGAATTTGAAAATTAGTTGTAATTTTTCTAACGTGTCCTACCTGTAACTGTATAAACCACCAGGCAATATAAGGTGTATGTTTTTATTATTTGAGTCTCGAATCTGATATTTTTTTGAATTCTCAAATATGGAAGTCTTAATCCTATTAATTTTTACAAATAGTATGGATCTTTGCAGTTAGGAAAATATTGTAATATTTTTTTGTAAAGTGTTAATTATTTCATCATTTTGAGCTTAGGTGCCATATTTAATAGTTATTAACTGTGTAAATAAACAATTGTGAATTGAAACTTTGTGTGGATAAAATAGTTTTTTTTCTTTATCGATTGCTGTGTTTATTGTCATAATTTAATGATTACGAATGAGAGTTGGTTTGAGTATAAATGCTCTCACTTTAGAGAAGGTGGGCAAAACACCTTAAGGCATTCAGTCGATATGCAAACCTCTATCTCCCTGACACCGGCCATTCAATCTATTGCGAGACTGACACCTAAGTAGATGCAACCACCAATCTTAGAGAGAGAAAAAAAATAACAGCAACTATTTTAGCCAGAGACTTATTATCTATTTATTTAGCACGGCATCTTACTACCCGTTCTGGTTATACGCTTAAGTACTAATTACACTAATGGGTTAGGAATTGGGAAAGGAAGTGAACCTGCATTTGTGTGGAAGGAGGGTGGAAAACCATATAGGAAAAACCACCCCCAGTTCACCCGACCAAGATTCGAACCAGAGATAAAGTGGCTATGCTATGCGACTACAGCCTAGCGACAGTGACTTGATCACAGATTTAAGCAACTTTGGGTTTCCCATAAAAATAACACTGCTCAACATCTTGGTCGTGGCAACAATATTGCAAGTATTAATTTAAATTTAAATGTTTTTATTCTGGTGAAGCTAAGGTGCGACACCATTATGGCTGTTGTGGTAAGATGAGGTGCTAAGAAAAAGAAAAAAAAAGTATGGCCTTATCCTTAGAGAAGTCGAGGCCTTGTAGCTATAGCAAAATGTTTCAGAGACACCGTTTATCTATAACCCAGTCGCAGCCAATCAGTGACAGGATGACCGTGAATGTGTCACCTGTCTTGGCAGCCTGGGGAAATACAAAGTGTTGGGGAAAGTTTAAAACATACCTCTTTTGTTGCTGATTCAGGAAAATAGGTTACTAAAAGAACCCAAAGATTAAAATTCGTGATGATAGTAAAGGGGGAGAAGAACTTAGGCATATTGGAAAATAAAGCAGGCCCATGGGAACTATGTCTTTTTCTTTTCTGTTCGTTAAAAACTAACCTCTCAGTTCTGCCTCAAGAATATATGTTGCACCTTTTCTGATGCCAATTAATTATTCATATCACCTATCAAATAATCAAAATAAATTGGCGTGACAGGTGAAAACAAACCCATTTCTAATAATATTTAAACTAAGAGTAAATACTAAAATGATGATAAACTGAATATACTAATAAGCACTTCATCAAACTTAACATAGATCTTAAAATAAAACACGAGAAATGTTATTATTGTGGACTACAAAGAAGGAATCAACACATTGTTTCCACCATCAAGGGATCATACGTTAAATCATCCACCTAGCTTTACCAATGCTTCCCAGCAAGTTTCAGTTTGTCTGAAACATTAGAATTTCATTCGCAGAAAATGTTTTGAGGTGTATGTGCTTTATATTGTTTTTTATTTTACCTGGTTCATTTCTTACATTAATGTTTCAGTTTCAATTCCTATTTTAACTCATTTTAAAAAGTGTACACAAGGAAAGAAGAAAATTCTGAGAGTTGAAGGAGGAGGCAGAGGACAAGGCGGATTGGCAATTCTAACTTCACTGACAAAAGGACTGGACCTGTCGTAAGACAGTACACCTAAAATATTAATAACAATTTATTTGCCATTTGTACTAACATAATTTTAAGACAAACAGAGCCTGGCCAGATCTATTCTACCACTTGACAAAGAGAAACTAACCCAATTTCACAGTGATAAATTTATTACGTCCGCTAGATATTGAACCCGAGGCCTTTAAATCAGTATCCGAATTCCATACCAACCGAAACTTAGGTCATAACAACTGGAATAGTATTGATCCAAAAATATTAAGCTTATATTGGCGTTTGTATTGAAGTGAATTTGGTTTTAGTGGGTTTTCAGTCGCTTGTTTATTTGTCAGATTTACTATCTCACTTGTTTTAAATTATTTATCTTTACGGATTCATTTACTTCATTTTAGATAGCATCCTTACTGTACACTTTGTCTATGGTGAAAGCTTACATTCTGACTGTAGATGAAACACTTGAATCCTCAATTATTCGAATCTCTTAAATCCTATAGTGTTTGAGAGATTCGAGATTTGTAAATATCTAAAAAATGTATCTGTATAATAAGACAGTGTAGAAACTGCAAACTGTCTTATTATACATTTCCAAGCCATTAGGCACTAATTCATTTTACTATCAAAAATGTATCTCGTATACAATTATTATGAGGACCTTGATTTTACATTAAAAAAATTCAAGCAAATTGGTCAAAGGGATGCTTGAGTGGTTGGGGAAACCAAAAAATCACTGAAAAGGACAAAATTTTATTAAAATAATCAATTTACATAAAAAAGTGTTCTTTTTGTTGTCTACGATGTAATAGACACAATAAACAAAATATCGTTTGTCAGTGTCACCAAATCTTAGACTTTTTTTTTATTAGATTTTATATATTCTCACTTTAGCTAAAATTGTACAATTTTAAATATTCTAGGATTCGAGATTAGAAGGAAAATTTAAGATTTGAATTTTAGAAGTATAGCATTTGACTCAAATCTAATTTTTACCTTAACACTCTCTATTATGGTCCCATCTTATAAACTGCACCATAGCGGAAACCATTAAAGTAAGCTTGTCCAGAGTAAATTAAGTGAATATTATTTTGTATATGTTAATTTAATCACGAGTATTATTCTTGTCATTCTCCTCAAAGTTTGGGTTAAGCTTCTCTTTTTCTCTGGCGATCTCTTCCAGCTGTGTGGCTGACTTGACTGGGTAGTTCCATTCCTGTACCTCTGACGTACCAAATATGAGGTGGAATATATCCGGCACAAGGACCATCAACGCTGACACTAAATACACCATCTGCCAGGCGCTGGACGTTTGCTGGAACAAAGAGACACCATGAGGTAAATTCAAGGCTCTTGTTTCAAGCATGTGGGAGGAATGCTTTCTCTCTTCAAGACAATATCAAGATACCAATTAATCCACATCAGTGGTCTCGTGGTCTAATGCTTCACTCTCGCATTAGACTGGATTTCTGGTAATGAGGAGATCAAGGTTTGAACCCCGGCTGGGTGTACTGAGGGTGGTTTTATTCCCTAAATTATTCCTCTCTTTCCATTCAAGCAAATGTGGGTACAGTTACTCTAAATACAAACTGCGCTTCCTTTATTTATAGTCGATCTTCCTGTCAGTGAGGCACAAAGAGGAATCGAACTGGCAGAAATGGTCTAGTTTGATGTTTTGTTTACTTAGAAACATTAATGGTGTAAAAATATTTACCAAAAAATTTGCATCATTTGTCACATTTTCGAAAGGTTTCATTTTCCTAGCATACTGGATCCATGGTGACTGTCAAGTGTTGGTTTAAATCCTGGCTGGGTGTACTGAGGCTGATTTTTTTTTGTATTGTTTCCCATTCTGCCTCCTCACAAATATAGGTACATTTATTCTAAATCATACCTAACTTATTAATACGTCATTAGTATAAAATACTTTCGTGTTCTCCAGATGAGCATTAAGACATGAGGCACACAAAAATAAAAGATAAAAAATTTAAAAAGCTTTTGGGAAAATAAGTAGTAGATACATACTTTTAATTTTGATCAAGTCAGTATTTTTAATTTATCAAACTATTTGCTGTTTAAGTTCAAGTGAAAATAAAAATAAAATAATAGATAAAAATAAAATAATTAGATATAATTAAAGTTTATAATAATTATTTATTAAGTAATATTATAATTGAGAATAAATTTGACATTCCTTTCAAATGTAATGTTAATAAAACACTCACATTTTGGAACGTGAGGAATCCCACAACTAATGGTGTTAAGAATCCCGTCATAACACTTATTGTGTTACTTATCCCCATGATGAAACCTGGAACAAAAAAAAACATATATTTATATTGTACTGTCAGTTTCCTGTTTATCGACACTTATTTGACAGATATAAAAGTTACTAGATCTTTCAAAGCAATCATACGCTAGACGTGTTTGCTATTTAGTTGTATGTTTGACAGGTGTAAGATAAATTCAACCCATACTGGACCAAGCTCGAAAATACTTGTACTGAACAAACTTTGCAAATTTGATGTATTATTTTTTTAAATGTAATCATAGAACAAACATTTAAATATAAATAATAAAACGTTGGATTAAATAGCCAAGCTATTATAGTTGTTAAATACGGTTATAGATGTTACTTTATAAGGAAAAACCTCTTTTCGCTTTATGAGGTAATTGTATTATATTTGGAAGAAGGTACAGGAAAGGTGGATAGAAACCGGTTATAGATGTTAGTAAGTATTGTATTCTTTAAATTGAAAAATCACATCTGGACACAGGAATCAAACCTGGGACTTTTAGCTTAGTATACCAATGCTATTCCACTGGGCTATCCAGGAGTCGTCCCGTGTCCAGGGTCATTCTTCACTCATATATGAGACAGAGTCTGTGATGGACATGCGGAAATTGTCGGCTATATATTATGAGCAATCCATTAAGATTGCTAGCTATCAGATAACATTCATAACCTTCAACCTGGGAGGGCTTAATGCTGCCAATAGTGTAATATCAAATGTATGAATCATAATAGATTAAATAGCCAAACTATTATAGTTCTTAAGTATGGTTATATCTGCATCTAAATATATTATATTTTTTAAATTAAATAAAAACACCGGGACACGAGAATAGGCATTCAGCCGAACCCTTAAACCCACCTCCAACCTGTGTTACATAAATTTTCATAACAAGAATGTATAACAGTGAGGTGATCCGATGGCTAAATAATTTTATAATAATGGGAATTGGTAAAAATAAACTGATAAATCTAGATTCAATGAAGAAAGGGACCACCTAGGTAAAATGTGGGAAGAATCCAATGCGCAAAATAATGTGACATCTTCCTTTCTTCTGTCTTCTATAGTAGAAGTCGTCACACACACACACATTTAAACACAAATAGAGTAGTATTTTGGCACTGTTGCCTTTATCAAACAAAATTAGAAGAAGGAATACACTTTACACAAACACTGAATTACTCCAGTTTGAATTTTTTTCTAAATCTTCTAGATCACTCCATTTTGAATTTTAAAAATAAATAAAAATGGAGTGGTTCATTGTTTGTGTAAAATGTATTCCTTCTTCTCTTTTTGTTTGATAAAGGCAACAATGCCGAAATAGTACTCTATTTGTGTTTAAATGTATGTGTGACAACTTCTACCATAGAAGACAGAGAAAGGAAGATGGTGTCACATTATTATTTTGTGCATTGGATACGTCCTACATCTTTCCTTTTTCCCTAGGTGGCCCCTCTCTTCATTAAATTTACAATCAGCAGTTTATTTTTTTTTTTTTAATTTTGATCAATTTCCATTATTATCAGATTTTCTAATCAAGAGTAAATGCCATTATTTAATGGGATGATTTCAAAGAATTCTATAACAATACTAGATGCGCATATATGATAATTACTCTAATAGGGTAGGGATTAGGAAGGAAGTATTTTAAAGGTAATCTACCTGCATTTGCGTGGAAGGAGAGTGGGAAACTATTTAGTAAAAACCACTCTCAGTAGAGCTGACTAAAATTCGAACCTCGATCTCCCCATCATCAGCAGGCCAGTCTAATATGAGAGTGACGTCTTAGACCATTCAACGACTGACGCGGGTAATTTAAGTATAAAGCTTGATTCACACGTTTGCCAAAAATAGAGAGCAGAATCTGCTTGAGTGGTGCAGCAATTCATTCGTTGTATGTTGACCCATGATGCACTGCAGCGCTAACTTAAAATAGTTGATTATTAACATATTTTATTTTCTAATAGATATACATATATTTTAGATCATTTTTCCGATGGATGTTTTCAAATCATAACGCTGTTACGTGGCACAATCCAATACACCAATACACATGCTTTACATTAACGGGTTATTTCAAATCTCCTCACAACGGACAACGAAGCTGTTGGCTTGCTTCAGGCTGTAGAGTCCATGCGTTGTCAAATGCGCATGCGCACTGATTTGAGAGGGTTGGTTCTGAGATTTGATCGGTTCTCCTGTGCCAAAGATCGGTCAGAGTGGATTAAGTAGGGATGAGTTGAACTTTAGCGCAACAAACTCACGCCGTTAAGGCTGAAATCTTGTGATTGGCTTAGAACTCATCATGTGACTACGTTTCTGTTCTGCGCTAGTTTTTCGACTGACGTGTGAATCCACAGTAAGATCTATGATATGTAGCATTGTGATGTAACCATCCTCCCCAAATGTAATATCATGTAGACATTAGAGTTCNTTTTTTTTTTCACACGCTTACTTGCAAAGTTTGGACTCAGATCCACCATGCTGGCCAGTTGACCTGATGTATCCACGCCAGTGCAAGCGGTGGCTAATATCATACAGAGAATGGCAATAATAGAGTTGCAGCCGCTGAACGCCAAGCCAAGGTTGAACACGCATTGACCCAAACAACCTGAAACACAATCGTGCACAATTCATTCAACCGTAGAGTCTTTATAGTTTGGAGTTGGAGACTGAGCCCATCTCAAACTATAAATAACTCAAATTACACAGAATTGCTAGGGGGAAAAAATTAAAAATACTTGTTTTTAAGTATAAAAAATACTGAACATATATAAATTATATATTCAGATTATATAAAACAAACATAATTTTGCAAATATAGACATAAAACATTCACCCAAATATTAGATCGAGTTTTTTTTCCCTCCACTCGTAATTGTGAGTTGTCTTAAATTCATGTACTTGACAAAATTTATTGACAATCTGAGTAGAGTTTATTGACTTACTGTTCAAAGCTTTGGGATAGTCCATAAACCATGTAACACTTTTTTTTCTTACCTTTTTTGAACCTCTTCCCCCACATACCCTCCTTCGCCCACCCCATTGCAACACCAAGTAGAAATTTAGGCTGATCCCCTTTGTCCAATGAAGCCTTTTAGATCAAGAGTGAGTCATTATTTCATAGAGAAACTTTTTTTTTGTGACACTAAAAGAGGGACTCAGATTTAACAATACTCAGACCCACTTTGGTGGCCGCATGCTCTAACATGCTACTCTCGCAGTAGACTAGACTAGGGGGATTGAAGTTTGAATCTCTGTCAGGTGTACTTTTAGAGTTCGAGGGGTCATGAAGCGTCGACATCCATTAGAATCTCGAGTTCAATTTTGATGATGATCATAACACTTGTTATACCTGTAAGGTAGCCTAAAAGTAGAAATATTGATATTGGGTCCCCAAGGGTCAAAACTTCGTATTAAAATGTTGACTTCCAGTTTTAAGTTTTCGGAATTTTATTAGGGGCTGCACATCTTATGGTTATTGCATTACTATTAAATTCCTCATTTATAAATGTTGACCAATAAAATAGGTAAATAATGACTTAAATCTAAAATGATAGAGATAGATCATTGCTATACAAACATTTCCACTAAGAGGTTGAAAGAAAGAAAACATACACTTTTTGAGAGACTTACTTATTTCTTACTCTATGGCATTAGAGAATTATTGCGTTAAAACTTGAGTAGCTTCTCTTTACAACTAAAGCTCACAAAATTGTATTAATATGTATATTGGCCAATATCTCAGAAACTATTGGTTTTATAAAAATATATTTCTTTTAAAAGTTGTTTATTTTTAGTAGTACTGCAATTTTGCAATGATAAGTTATTCAGTATCTCAAATAGTTGAGGAGATACAGAAATGTCTGCTTCTGTAAAGTACGCTAAAAGTCATTCTCATGGGAAAATAAAAATAGCCAGTTTATTTATAATCTTAATCAACACTTGGATAATTTGATTTTTTCTCCTTTTTATTAAACTACTCCTAATTTTGGGGTTAAAATGACTTACAGACAGACGGCATTGCAAAGACCACTTTTTAGGGTTTGGGGGTCATGAGATGTCGACATCCATCAACATTTCGGGTAGGGATTTTTTTATGGTCGCAATACTTTACCTTTAGTGTTCGAAAAGTTAAAAAGTATATATGTTTGCGTATAGCTTGAAAGTTATTGGTTTTATAAAATTATGTTTCGAATAAAATATTTGTATTATAAATAGATCTACATATTTGCAATGATAATTAATTTCATATCTCAAATAGTTTCAGAAATATGATAAAAAATGATAATTTACGCATCAGACCGGAGCCATTAAAGTCATTTTGCTAAAATATTGAGAGTAGCCATTTTGTTTGGAATATTTAAAAATGTTTTGAAATTAAATTTAATCAAAATTGTTGGAGCCGATTTTGAGAAAATCGACTTTTTCTCTTTTTTCCCTTCATCAAACTACCCTTAGTCTTAGGGTTAGATATCAAATTCCAAATATCCCTTGGGGCAACCCTATGAAAACCCTAGATAGCAAGTTTTAGCCCGATCGGTAAAATAGTTTAGGCTCTAGTTGGAGGTACAGACAAACAGACGGAAATTCAAAAACCAACTTTTTGGATTCAGGGGATCATGAAATGTCGAGATTCATCAAAATCTCGAGTTTGATTTAATTGATCATCACAATACTTTCTCTACCTGTAAGCTAGCAAGAAAGTAAAAAAGGCTGTAAAATGCAAACAAAGGCTTCAATTTAAATAAAATAGTGAGAGCCAAGTTAAAAAAGAAAATATTTATTTAATATCTTCTAATTTTAAAGACTGGGATGATAAATTTTAATGTGATTTTAGAAACCGTATATTACTGTACTAATGTGCATTAGTTTGTTTTTTTTAATCATCTTTAAAATTAATTTTTAAATGGACCTCCTCATTGTCATACTAAAATCATCTAAAATAGATCAATATTAAAACATTTTTAAAATGTTCACTCTACTTTTTTATATATAATTTTTTTCATAATTATGTTTGCTTGTGTTTTACAAAAAAAAAAAAAGTTTTTGAAGCAAACATACAACACTAATATAGGTAAGTTTTAACCCAACTCACAAACTGCTATGGCCAACTTCCGCACAGAGGTCCGTGACATCTTGTTGGTTCTCAGCAAGTAGTCGCAGATGATGGACATTACAAAGGCAAAGACCACTCGCATGATGTGCGGGAGTCCCGACAAAATTCCTGTCTATGAAAGAAGAACAAATATGTTGTTTACTTTTGGTTATATATGGAGAAAAAAAAGGTACAGAAAAGAGGGGTAGTATGGCCACGAAAAATATTCAAGAACTTTTGAGCGGCCGCCATAATTATTTTGAGGAACATAGTGACAACATTTATGGATAGAGGGTGTTGTGTGGTCGATACAATGAACCCTTAGGCAATTAATCTCAGTTTTCTAGACCGGAGCTGCTACTTATTTGTTCAAGTGGCTCCTCATTTGTCCTCACATTTCCGAGGTTGACCCCGTTCCAGATCCATTGCTTCACAGAAAAATCTGGAAGTGTCGGGAATTGAACCCCTAGACCAGTATGGGTGGATAATTAAACTAAACGGATATACTGAAGCAATTAATTTTTATTTACTGTTTCAAAAAAAACTATGGTAAAAATTTTAAAAAATAGACTTAACTCGTGTTAACCTCCATCCTACTTTAAAGAAAGTAAAATGGAGAAGTAAAGGAGTGGCCAGTCAACATTTGTTCAGGGCGGAAGAACCTATATCGCTCGCCCTAATGAGAATATAGGATAAATTGTACATAAATGCACCAACATTCACTACAAGAACATAAGGATAAGCTTATATAAAATAACCACTTAAACAAACTCACCATCTGAATGTCCCAGCCGTGTATGTAGTATAAATATGTTGGTGCCTGTGTAAATACCGTGTACAAACACCAAAGATTACCCCACTGAGTGAAGATGACCAACCAGACAGGAACCGACGTCAACATCTTGATCCATGGCGTCGGAATCTGAGGATATTGAAACATGACATGAACGTAGGTGTGACACAACAAGACAGCTTCATAAGACATATTTCTTAAAGCCGAGATGACTATCAAATTAACGTTCACATAATATGAAGAAACAAAGCGTATGAACAGGATTCATGTAACATAACATAAGTTTATTTTATTTTATTTGAAGTATTTAACTTGCACATTTTGAATCGACTGGCACGACTTATAAACTAACTTAAATCTATCTCCATTAAATTTTCACTTATTAGTTTATTTTTCCTTTTTATTTATTTTTATCAGTTTCCATGATTATGTTATTTAGCCACTGAGCCACCTCATTTTTAAACATGTTACATTACTTATAGGTTACTCTATCATTTTTGTTTCTTTTATACTTCACTTACCTATTTCTAACCTCTTTCTTTTTCCACAATGTTCTCTAAATATTATAAACACATAAGAAATCTACCCATACATCAACAATAATTGAGCTTTCTTCACTAAATTTACACTTATTAGCTTATTTTTCCTTTAATTCATCACTTCGAAATGGTAAACTCCACTTTCACTAATGAATTAATGATTAATTTTTTAGGCCATGCCAGAAATAGAACCTGGTACCCTTAGCTCAGTACGCAGACACGCTACTAACTGAGCCAAGATGTCGGACCATAACATAACATGTTGAGCACTTGAGCAAAGTACAGCCATTAATTTTATAATGTTTGAAAACAAATTGTTCGTTGAAATGGAACTTAGGCATCTTATTAGGCTACAATAATTTGTAATAGACCCGCCTCATTGTTAGACTGGCATGATGACGGGAGAGATCGGGGTAAGAATCTCGATACAGTCTACTGAGAATGGTTTTTCCTAAATGGTTTCCCACTCTCCTTCCACACAAATGTGGATTGCCTCTAAAATGCTTCCTTCCTCATTCTTAACACCACTATAGTAATTATAATATATGCTTGAAATGTTTAACCTGAATGGGTAGTAAGACGCGGTGATATATAAAATAAACTGTAGTAGAAGCTTACTGGAGCTACAAAAATAAAGTGTAAGAATCCCTTCACACAGGGCCACTTAGGAGCGCTTCCACTTGCAGGGCCCTTCACGCGGGGTTACTCAACAGCGCTTCCGAGAAGCATTTCAATAGTGCCCCTCACAAGCCTCGGTGGCGCTGCTAACGTGCGTTTGAAGCCCTACCTATGCATGTTTAAAATCCTGTCTAGACCAGCTATTTCTATTAATAGAATTCATTTTAAATTCTGCTTACAATATCTATTTTTATGAGTAGAATTTGTTTGAAGTCCTGCTTACACTAGCTATTTCTACAAGTATAATTTGTTTGAAATCCTGCTTACACTAGCTATTTCTACAAGTAGAATTTGTTTGAAATCCTGCTTACACTAGATATTTCTACAAGTATAATTTGTTTGAAATCCTGCTAACACTAGCTATTTCTACAAGTAGAATTCAATCTTGAAGTGAACATGGACGTAGAAAAAGATCTACATTTACTGTGGTGCTGCTTGTACTAAAGAAGAATATACATAAAAAAAAAAAAGAAAAATAATCAGGGTCTATTCAATGCTTTTGGATATACTGTTTTGGGGACTGTTTCAAAAATTATTTGATGATCTATAAAACAATAATGAAAAGCTTTTTTCATTTTTTCGCACATCTTAAAACTCATTTCAAGAGCTTCTAGCTGGAATTAGCAATGAAATTTGGAAAAAAACTAAAACATCATGAGACAGACCATTCTACAATATGAAAGATTGGCTTTGACAGCGAGGTGAGATAAAAATTGAATGTTTTTTTAAAACCTCTATTCTCTATTGTAGGCTATGCATAAAATATAAATTAACATTAGTTCATTCCATAGCATAAGTACAAAATGCCTTGAAGTTTTCCCCTGACAAGGAACTATCAAAAGATTCAGCAAAAAAAATTGTGATAATACAAGCAACCTCATTCACTTTCATGTAGAGATTGGGGGATTGGGTAGGGAGTTGGTGACCAACAGCAGCGCTACCGGCGTGCCACCAAGATGGTGGCGTGGCTGCAGCCCCGTGTGAAACCTCTCGTTTAATTTCTATTTTCATGACTAGCAGCGCCGCTTTTAGTGGCCACCACCAGCTGGGGAGCCAACTACTCAGACTAGAGGAAGCGCTGCTGTTCTCTGGCTGTGGTTGTATGTGAAACCCTCCATTTAGCTCTAGTATTTGCCAGCGGAAGCGCTTCTCAGAGTGAAGGGGCTCTAAGAAGAGGCCACAGCGTTTTAATGTTCATGTTGACGTTGATCATATCATGATTGGCTGACAGAAACACATAGTTCGCTTCACATAACGCAACTTGAAAGCTTCCACTGGGACAACTCTTACGTTAAGTGAACATCAGATCAACGTTGAGATAAGCAAATTGTGATGGCTCCCACTTAAAATCACGAGGATAAGCTGTATGTAGGAGTGTGCGAGTACTCGAAAGTTCGAGTTAAGTTTTAACAGCTGCTCGAATGTATACATGCCTAATTACACCAGTTCCTTACACAGTAGGCAAGAAACTGTGCGTTCTTACATGGCCTACCTCTTCCTTTTGATCCACACATTGTATCTTAATATATTTGCTTCGTCACTCGATCCACACTCATCCTCTCAACATGCTCAAACCAACGTAACACAACTGCATTCACCTTGCTCTTGTGTTTCGCTTAACAAATGCACGCTTCACATCCATAAAACAATGTTGGCGTTAATACATTTTTATGTACTGCCATCTTTGCCTCTTTATCTATAATCCTTATTCCTTGCAATAGTCCACATACATCCAAATACTCTCTGAGATGCATTCACCTGTCTTTCAATTTCACAATCTATCCTTCCATTTTTACAGAACATTTTGCCCAGAAACAAAAAAATCATTCACTTGTTCTAAAAGTTTTCCTTTTATACCAAGCTGACAATCATTTATTGATCCATCCTTACCAAATACTATTACCTTAGTTTTGGAGACATTTATTCAAAGATCCACTCTGTCTGTCACCAAATTCAAACGATTTAATATCAAAGGTATGTTATTATAAATCAAATAAACTATAATAACTTTTTAATTGCTTCCTTCATAATTTGAAACTGTTGAACACTTAATTCATTCATTATAAAAGTTCTAATTTTAAACTGGAAACAAATTTTCTAACCATCATGATTGTTATTCAAGTTTTGTACATTGTCTCCTTTAACATGTTAAATTTGATAAAAACCTTTTCATTTGATTTTGTTTTCCCAATCTCTGCAATGATGTAATCCCGTTCAGTAATGGAGATGCGCGGATGTTTTTCTGGCGAGTCAAACATGAGAAGCCACCAAGCTATGAACCACACAGTGCCGAGAACTCCGGTGGCGTAGAACACCGACTGCCAGCCAAACCAGTGGATCAGCTGACCACACAACGGAAAGGTAATGGCACTGCCCAATGAACTTCCTGAAATGGATATATATACTATAGTAAACAAACTATCTATTGCTTAGCATAAAACTTTGATAGCTATGTGTAACATGTATGATATGAGATACAAATTTTCCCTACATGTGGTCAAAGTCTTTATAAAGTGTTGAGCCTAATACTCTCTAATGATCTATGAGAGGCACACTAAACCAAGGGTCGTGGGTTTGATTCCCATGTCCAGGTGTCATTTTCAACAAATTGAAAATATGATGTTAGTGACGTATCCATAACCTAAGACAATTCCGTCTTCAACCTATAAGAGAGCTAGGCAAATTGAATTGAAGCTTGACAGCCATAAAAATATTCTTTCAACATATTTAAATGCGCCTGCACACAACTAGACAAATTGAAGCAAAGCTAAAAGAATAATTTGCAAAAAATACTTTCTTCAATTTTATAGCATCGCCATGCGAAGTTTTGGACATCGGCTATTTCCAGGCAGTTTTGAGCACATTTGTCAGCTCAATGTGAGTACTATTGCTGAGCAATGCTTTGACTATATCTGATTGCTAACATGCAGGTGTTCAAGTTTGTTTTGTTTGTAAGGTGAAGCTGCACTAAAACTTAATTACTTAAGTTCAGGGCTACAGATTTATTATGATAAAAATGATCAAAATTAGAGCAATATTAAAATGAGAGAGAATCCATGAGAGGAAATCAATAAAGAGCTTATTTGCATTTATTTGAATCTTACATTTTATATATGAGTATTTATTTATATTTTGTTACATTTTATGTACTATGTCATGTACTAAGAATTTTTGAAAAAAATACAAAAATGTTTGGCTCTGGATTATATCCAAATCACTGCATTTTGTATTTCTTCGTTGCTTAGATGGGAGCCCAAATACTTCAATTCATTACGCAAAGTTGTGAGTGGAAGTGTCTGCTGCGCTTCATTTCAATTCGCCAATGTAGGAGTTGTTCTTTAATGTCTTTGATTCTTCTTGCCACACTTTGTGCACACAATGAGTAATAGTGAAAATATCATACTCATGTATTCATTCACCTTTCTATCATTTTATTGATTTAAGTTATAAAAAATTCCACTTGTTCAGGGGAGGATGCCATTTGGACTGATGAATATCAGGGTTGGATAAGACTGATGACTTAGCACTTTCATTTATTTCAAAATACAGTGGATTCCTGTTAATTGGGACACATCAGGACTAGATCACTTTGACCTAATTAAGTGAGTTTTTATTGCCTTTTTGCATCAAATAGCGTCTCAATTCAGTGTTATATTTCCTAACATTCTGGTTGGTCACTCACTCAGGCACATTATTGTCATTTTCCTGGTCTTCTGGTGTCTCAGTGTTTTGCCAAAATTGGTTTGGTAATAGTTTCCTCATAACCTTAATTTTCATATTTCCGTTGAAGTTGATTGTCAATCCGATTACCACGACATAGAACAAACACATCACAACCACTCTACAACACGACTTGGCTACTGCCCCTTTTACTACTCCAAATAAGCGGGAAAAATTCAAGCGAAAGACTTGTTTTATTTTTGTTCTTCGAATTTTGTCCCAAATAAACGGCTGCCCCGATTAACCGGAATTCACTTTATTTATAATTTACTATACCAGCATCTCAAGTCAATTCCTCTTGACATACAATTATGTGATTCCAAAAATATGAAATTTGGAATACCGGCACATTTATCTTGGTAATGTCGAGACATTACGTTAACACATACACAAAAACACAGGGGCTAGGCGTAACCACTTTGAAAAGGTTACTAGAGATATACACAGTAAATAACCCCCTTTCCCCAAATTTGTTAACTTTTAATCCATCATTTTATTTTTTTACTTTTAGAAAATTGTATTAGTTGCCTTTGTAATTCTAAAAATGGACTAGAATTAATTCAAACAAAAAACATAATTTATAAAAAACCTATTTGCTATTTTTCCAATCAAGGAATATAAAATAAAGGGTGCGATGCACTGCACAGACTTTCTCGCTCCATTACAAAACATTACATAACGACATTTAAACTGTTGACATTGGTAGCACTGAAAAACGAGCACGCCCCTCGCCTCTTACAGCTATAAAGATCAGCAGAATTATTTACTTTCTATTTTATTTAGTCAAGACTAGATTTAAATGTTTTACTTTTAAAATGCAGTACTTTAAAAGTTTTGCGGACTTAATCATTAAACATTCATCTTTCAGTTTCATTAAGTGAGCTATCAAAAATAGAGGTGGAAACAAGATTAATATGTAATCTTTTACACGTTTTCACCTTGTACATGCATGTAAACACTTTCACTTTGAACCCAACATTCACTGTAGTTAATAAAATAAAATTAAGATCTGCTATCTTAACTCACGTTATATTAAAATTATGCATTAGCAAGTGCAAAATATGCTTTATAACT
The DNA here is from genome assembly GCA_902155825.1 of Timema genevievae. Taxonomy (NCBI): domain Eukaryota; kingdom Metazoa; phylum Arthropoda; class Insecta; order Phasmatodea; family Timematidae; genus Timema; species Timema genevievae. Next base: position 122,942 of record CABFWO010001401.1, read on the forward strand.
CACTTATTCCCTTATCTCAGATCTCAGTTTTAATTTGAACGGAATAAAACCTCACACAAACTGACCTGTGTACGCAGTGATGAACTTACTCCTCTCGTTAGGAGGCACCCAAGACGCGGTTATGGCATGCAGCACCGGCCACACAAAACCTCCGATGACTCCTTGGAGGACCCTGATCGCTATAAGGAGGTAGAAATTGTTGAACGTGGCGAAAGGTATCAAGACGCCCAACACACACATGATATAGTTCGACAGTCCGAATACTATCTTGCTCCCGTAGCGATGGGCGACCATGCTGCTAGGCAACTGTGTCGCCCAGTACAGCCAATAGGGAGATCCAAGCACGAGGCCCTGCTCGTATTCATCCCAGCTCACCCTATTCTGTAACAAATAGAGGTACACCTATGAAAACATTGAAAAAAATAATAGTATGGCTTTTATATCAGTTTTAAGATGATAATAAAATCATACACAAGAAAAATATTGGGAAAAGGACCTTTAGGGAGTCCAAGAATGAGGCAACATTAAAAAGTTGTAGTGGGTACACAGCTAGACCTTGCAGGGAGGAGGAATGATGTAATGACAAGATGAGGGGGCAATGTTAAATAATGGAGGGATGTGCAAAGGTTTGAAGTGTTACTTAATAGATTGTTGAGAGGTATGAGGTAACAAGATGAGGTGACATTAGGAAACAATAAATAAAGTAGAAATAATTGAAGTACTTAGAAAATGTCAAGAGTTATTATGGAGTAACAGGATGAAGCTACAAAAGGAAAAAATAAAGAACGTGGAAATGATTGAAGTACCGGTACTTAGAGATCGTCAAGAAGTATGCTGAAGTAACAGAATGAAGCGACATTAGGAAACAATGAAGAAAGTGGAAATGATTGAAGTACCAGTACTTAGAGATCGTCAAGAAGTATGCTGAAGTAACAGAATGAAGCAACATTAGGAAACAATGAAGAAAGTGGAAATGATTGAAGTACCAGTACTTAGAGATCGTCAAGAAATATGCTGAAGTAACAGAATCAAGCGACATTAGGAAACAATGAAGAAAGTGGAAATGATTGAAATATCAGTACTTAGAGATCGTCAAGAAATATTCTTAAGTAACAGAATCAAGCGACATTAGGAAACAATGAAGAAAGTGGAAATGATTGAAGTACCAGCACTTAGAGATCGTCAAGAAGTATGCTGAAGTAACAGAATGAAGCGACATTAGGAAACAATGAAGAAAGTGG